>LLCD01000522.1:0-17654 GCA_001414355.1 Hymenoscyphus salicellus
CCAATGTTGTGTGTCCATCGACTGCTGGGTATATATGTAGCATGTACACTGCACCGCAGTTGATGATGCGGAAACTTTTACCATGAGTAACAGATGTTGGGATATACTTTAAGAACAAGGCGCAATTTTCTTCATCGGGAACTTTGACTTGTACCTCTCCTTTGGTAGCCGGGTGAGGTTTGTCTGGAAGAAGGCCCTGTCCTCTCAACATCATTTCCGAGGGGCTCATGTTGGCTTGGAGGTATAGCACCAACTCATTTGTATGATTAACCACAGCTGCCAATCTGCTTGTTGGGGATCTTGCGTGACGACTGTCTGGTTCCATCGCTCGTTGCAACGAAGGTTCGACTCTCGCCTGCACGCCATACACTTGACTGTATGGCTGGCTGATACCATCATAGATATTTCCAAATTGTTCATGAGTCGAACTCTCAAAGCGAGATGGAATGCCAACCCTTGGACGAGACCCATTTGCAGTTGCTCCCTGAGCCGGCATTGGCCAACTATCCATACCAGCGAGCATCGTGCTGTATGATGGTTGGCGAAGCTTTCGCTCATCGGCTCACTTTCTCATCTCCTTTTTTTATTCAACGCCCTCGATTGAACGTCCTGCAGTCACTGTATTCTGTTTGAATTTTGCGGAGACGGACGAGCGCATTCGAATGTCAAAGTCCTTACCCTCAATGATTGGTGTGCTGACGTTATCAATTCGGGTTTCATGTACTGGTACTCTTGTTCGATGTCCAACTGAGGAATTCGCATCGGAAACTCCGGATCTTGGTGAGCTTTGACGGGGGTTGATGGTCAAAACTGGGCCCGAAGCTTCAGCCATCTCCATTTGTCCCAAAAGCTCTGCGAGATATGGATCTTTGGGTCTCGGGGCACCATTTATTGGAGCACTAGTCGCGTTCCTATTGACTTTCTTTGTCTTTGCGATTTGAGAAAGGGCCACTCGATATGAGCAGGGAGGTTCTGTTGTAAAATTGTCTCTGTCGTGATCTTGAGTCTTCATGCTATTCTCAATGGCATTTATCATCAACGAGGGTCGCTGAGTAGAGCTTGAAAATGCTTTAATCGGGTTAGAAAGTTTTCCTAGACTGTTACAGGTGGCGATCATAGGCCGTTACATACCATGATCATCAACAAGTTCTCGTTGGGCAGAATATCTTTTGGAGTTATTGTTGTTTATTCTCGCAATGGCGGAATCACTAGAGCTGCTTCTGGAAGGGGTATCAAATCCAGTGGGTTGATCCAACGAAGAAGACCGCGAGGAGCATGGGATCTTTGGGGCAGTCTCCAAATGCTCCTGGAGCAGCACAAAGATTGCTAGGCGCGACTTGATGCAGGCCTCCTCTTCGTCCTTCTTTGATGTCGTCGGGCTGGTCAATGGATTCGAAGGCTTACGTCCCCCCCATGGTATTCTATTGTTTTCCATCTTGTCTAGAACTGTCAGTATTATTTCTCAAGCAGCATAACTGGAAAGGGAAAGTGTTACACACGATGTGGGAAGTGAGTAAAATATCGAAAGGTATAATCGAAATTAGTCCAAGGTGATGTACAAGAATACAAAACCAGGATGAACAATAACAGGGGAGATAGGAGGTGGTGGATACTCTGTGAAAAATTGGGTTGAAAGGTTCGTGGCTAACAAGCAAGCAAGCAACACGGAACTCTTATGCGGTAAACGTTGCCCAAGACTGTGCAACCCTACCAGAAACTTCCAAACAACCGACGGTCCTTGATTCGCTTTTTTCCCATACACATGGCTATCTAAGCAAAAAGTCTTTTACTTGCAGCAGGCGAAACGGAAATCGGCTGTTATTTCCTCCGACCCTTGTTGATGAGATAGGTCTTGACCCCTGCATGCCCTTTCAATGAAATAAGGTGGCTGGTATTTAAAACAACAGCCATGTCGTTGACGACAGACTCACAGAATCACTGATGGTCATAGCCTTCCACAAAGCTTAAAAAGGTAATTTCCGACTTAAGTACTTCTGCTCCTGTCGTGCGTTGAGGTCTCCATGGCAGGAAAATGATCTGAACTCTCATTGGAAAAAACAAGATACCAATTTGCTAACACCGATCTAGGTAATTGGTCTTATTAGATGGTCATATCTATATGGTAAAGAATGAAACCTTGTAAGTGACTTTGCTTTGCCATAAGACTGAATAGATTTGAGGGTAGAAAAGGCTATCTTATATTGTTCAGTTGCCAACAGCAGCTTTTACGGGTAAAATACGCCTTGTCATCTTACAGCACACGATAATTCCACGATCAATTGCTCAAGTGGGTCAAAAACAACATTTTCAAGGAAAGTTATCAATTGCAAGGAGTCTGCGATTTCCCGCGCTTTCCTGCTAACTAATAAATCAAGGGCGCCAGCGGGTATCCCATGTGCACATCCAGTGCGTTCTCATTTTTCATATGCTCAAACGCCAATAAAATAAATTGCTTCTTACCACCTGCGCTCATCTAGCAGCATCATCTACTGTAAGATGGCTATAGAATCAACCGGAGTACCGAGATCTAGTTTCCACAAGGGTCACTGGAGTATCCAACATTGATGATTCCACGGAAGTCAGCGTCCTCCTCAATCGCCTGCTTGATAGTTTGTGCTTGTCCAACGATGCGAACAAAGTAAAACTCCAGCATGATGCGGCCATTCTTGTAGTAGGTCTTCCTGATGTCTTCAAGGACGTAGACGGAGTACTCGTCGAAGTACTCCAACCATTTCTTGACTACCATCATCTCCTCCGGTCCCTCAATAAAAACAACTCGAGTTTGTCCAGGGGGAGTGGCATACTGACCATACTTATTGTATCTAGCGGAGAGTCTCTGTCCATCGATGTATAGGCCAGGGCCGCTATTTATCTTGGCAAGGAAGCGAGCAGCAGCCTCTGGCCTCGTGAACACAACGTCGGCTGCCTTCAAGGCGTACTTCTCGTTCGTGTCCTTGACGTCAATAGTAGCAACGGCGCCGCAATTGATGGCAGCGAAGAACTTCTTGGGATTTATGCTCAAGGGGACGTCAGTGATGTAGGTCGCGCAGTTGTTCTTGTTAACAAGCCCGAGGACCTGCGCCTGGTGGTATTTTGACGAGCGATCGCCAAGATACTCCTTCTTGCCTGGAGGAAGTGGTCTTCTTGGGCGATTGCCTCTTGTGCGTCGTCTGTTGCGCTCTTGGTCGACCATGGCATTAGGGCGGAAGCCCGAGGTCTTCTCGAGCGACAAAGAGGAGAAGCGGTTTGTGCTGGTGGCCGAGACGCTTGCGACCGAAACTGTGGACTTCGACTTGGTGTGGCCTTGTTTGCCAGCACCCCTTGTGGTTCCCGAGCTTCTCAAGGAGGGGCTAGTGGCTGCATTGCTCGCTGCAGTGCAAGCTGGAGGAGAGGGAGTTGGAGGAGGAGGAGGGGTCCATCGCGAGAAGTTGATGGCGGATTGGTCTGGTGGAGGGCCTTGTGGTTGGCGGAGCGGTTGGTGGAGGATTGTGGTGTAGGATTGGTTGAAGGAAGACATTTCTAATAGATCAATTAGTCTGGTGCGATGCTAGATCGAGTGCGCCACTTACTGGTTTATGTACTTGGAGCTTCAAGTTGTTGCTATGTAGAACGAGTATCGAGGTGTAGTGGCGACGACGCGTCTAGTCTTGAACAGCCCCACGACAATGCTATTGTCTTAAGCGAATGTCTGAAGGAGACAGGTTTCTTTGTTGATCGTGAGTGGAACCTGAATGCCCGCGAAGGTCGTTGTGTTGAACTGTTTGATTAATGATGAACAGCTTGTTGTAGAAAGAGGTTGAGTCGCTGAAAGAACTTATGATAATTCTTCGGGGCATTACGATATCTCGCTTAACAAAAAGATGATTGGTGAACCTAAAGCCATTCCACTACGGAGGTAATAATTGCCGATTGATTCACAGTATTCACCTCAGTATTTTCTGATGACCTCTTCAAAGGGTCTCTTCATTTTTGAGCCCATGATCTGGCTCAGGCTGCTCTGGAGTTATCCCCAGTGCGTTCCCATGCAACTATGATATATTGCAGTTTATGCACCATCACAAGATATTGTATAACCCCGTCTATACTAAGCAGGAGGTTACGTAGACCCATATCTTCATTCCAATCCTTTTCTCACATCGTGCTTACACTGAAGGACCACCCGACGAGCCACAAAATACGAGCTTCCACGAGATTATTCCTCACACGATATATCGATCGATCAAGAGCAATCATATTTATCTACTCGAATAAGTACAATTATAATCGAAACACATGGGTTGCGGAAAATTTTCAAGATGGGGATGGGATATTCTATACTTGGGACAGAGGCTTGCTAGTACAGAGTTTGCTTCTCCCGTGTTCTTGGTTATACCAAACTCATCTAACAATTGCTCGTTTGTGCCTTGTTCTCTTATTCAGGTTCCTTTTACATAGATGAGTCAGTTTCTGGTGTCCCCGAAGTTAAGGGAGACCATCTGGCTGAATGAACCATTCTACGAGGAAGTTCTCGCCGCTCACAGCTCAACTTACCCTTTATTAGATAGCACTCAATCACAAACTGCTATGAGGCATATTTTACCATGGTAGGTCACTTGCAATCCCAAGAGTATCTCTTCAGTTCTTGTTTTCTAAGGAAAACTCGTATCATTCTTGTGCTCATCTAGAGTACAAACTGTCTGCCATTGGGTGCCATAGCAGAAAACCCTTATGTCAATTTCAATTACTCCCCAACGCCCATGAAAACTCCGTTGCTCAGAATACACTTTCATATCCCAGAAAGAATCATCAAAAAGACAAGCCAAACCAAGAAGTCATAGTTGATAACTCAACCACTTCTACAAAAAAGAGAAAAGAAACCAAACCTCCAATCGATCCCCCACCAAATATCGTATCGTTATCGAATCGAATCCTGTCGTCTCTCGTCTTATCTCACATCGTCTGATCTTATCTTACCGTACCCTGATTTCGAACTCATCAAGAGTCAAGAACCAAACCATGTGTATCAATCAAACTGAATCAAACCTAACATCAAAAAAGGAAAAGAGAAAAGAAAAAGGGAACCCAACAACATTACCAAAACAAACCCAAACACCTCACCATGCATCAAGGTCCTCAAAAAGATCCACTGTTGCCAGTAAATCCAACGCCATCACAAGGATCTCGGCCAAATCTCGCCTTAATGACTCCTTCGCCAAAACCAGGGTCATTTTGAACATGGGTCATACAGGTTCTAGCTTGTTCAATTCTCGAGAAACGGAATTCCAAAGCTGCCCGACCGGGGATCTCACACCGAAGATTGAGATATCGATCCCACTGAGCGTTGCAGATGTTACTGAAGTATGCGATCCACCAGGGACGATTCATCATCTCGCGAGGACCTTGAATTACGAGAACTCGGGTTATGTAGAGACTGGGGATTTCGTGGGTGCCACCGTTCGTCGTGTTGTAGCGGACAGTCAGTTTGCGGTTGTTTTGGGTAAGGGAATTTTGTTCGACGAGAACTTTGGCTGCAAGAGGATTGGTGAATGCTACAAAGGCTGACACTAGAAGGGTGTTAGCTTTTCCGTGCTTCATTTGAGAATGAGTGAAGTAATAAGTATGTTATACTTACTTGTCATATGCCGCGGTGGCTGGGGCGGCTTCAACTTGAGGCTACAAACAGGACCAGTGTGGAGCATATCGAATACATCGCAGTGCTTTGTATGCGGGCTAATACCCTCGATGATGACGGCACAGTTTAGGGAGTTGTCGTGAAAGGGTTCCGGTTGTTGAAAGATGAATGCTGGTTGGCCAGCTGGTCTCCAGAATTGCCCGCCATTGACATAATCCGGTTCAATCGTTGCCAAGACCTCACGGTCGATGTATTGTGGAGCTCTAATGAAAGCACGAGTGTTATGGGATGAAATAGGAAAAGAGCTAATATCCAAATTTTGCAACTGTCGGTTTTGCCTATTTCCATTTCGGCGCAAATGTGCAGGTCGAGAAATCACGGATGGAGAATATGCGAAAGGTGACGGAGTCGATCGAGAGTGAGGACTGATTGGAGATTCCATCATCATATTACCCATCCAAGAGATATTGGAGACGTTGACTGGTGTTGGGTTGATAAGTTCGTTTTGGTGTTGCTCGCAGAGCCTCCTAATTCGCTCGGCTTCAATACGTGATCTTTCCTTCTCTCGGCGCACAGTGAATTGTTGACCTCCATCTGGCTTTAGGAATGCTCTCTCGAGAGATGATGGAATTAGGGGAGATGCACTGTTCGGAGTGCGACACTGTTCGATATGGAGTCGGTCCAAATATGCGAAGGCTATTGCATCTTGGCTATGACGATCAGCAGCGTTGTTGACCGAGGTGTCAATCTGGAGATTTGGCAAATCTTTGGGATTGCTTGTTGCTGTAACAATTGCAGAATTGCTATCTTGGGATTTGTCTTCGTCTTCCTCTGTGTTTGCGACATTGCCGTATTGAGAAGCAGCTTCGTCATCCAACTTCTTATGTTCACCGTTGATCGTCGAAGCACCATTGCTACTTGAAGTTTTGGCAATTTGCTTGACCCAAGAAGGGACGAATACGGGCTTGCGAGATGTCTCTGTGGAAAAGTCAGCGACAACGACGAGGCCAATGTCCAAAAGGGAAACCAACGCGGGATGAAGCCCTGAAATTTGTCTTGCCATTTCTTCTGGTCTTCGCTGTTCGACTCCGGCTGCAACTGGGCCGCCATCTTGTTGTTCTGTTAGTACAGGTATACAACAACCATACGAGATCGGAGTTGTTGGAGGTTAAATTAGACTCTTGACATCTTTGGTCACTTGAGTCGGTAAATTTATGTTGTCGTTGTGTGCGGAAGCCGGCGCTAAGCGAGGCCAACGCCTCAAACCTGCCAGATTAGGACTCGGCAGGGAAATTGCAGCCGGGGGACTCTTGCTTACGAAAATTTTCATAGTTCATTCTTTCTTGCTTCTTTCTTACTTTCCTCTTTCTTTCGATCCTCTTATTCACATATAGAGGGACGGCAATTCTTTGCCTAAGCAAGAAAAATTTGAGCATATCAATACTGATACTTCATTCCTTCAGCACCCAAGCATAAGCTTTCTCTCAAAGTGGCAGTGTAGGGTGACGCCTCCCCAAGAGCAGTGGCTTAAAATATATGACAAACGTCCCAGTCTGGTTTAAGTGAATTCCTCACCTGAGAATTGGTCTATTCCTTTCGTGGGACAATTACTCATCTCATTTCCAATTCTGTCTGAAGTAATACTCTAGTAAAAAATTAATATGTCTAAGAAGCATAATTTTTATAAGTTATCATGACTTAGAACTGAATTATAAGCCCCCCAATTGCCCCCCACACTTCATTCCTTTTCTTGGCATGAGGTAATTCATAAGAAATCGTTGCACACTGTGCATAATTGAGGCCGTGAGTCCTGCCTTTGGCTTGATTTCACCGAGTGCGCATTCTGTCTTGACTAACCTCACTACAAGTTGGGAGCTTACACCAAGCCTGGCTCGCTGCTGAATAAACTGAATTGCCCCAATCCTCTCGAGCAGTTACCCACGTCAAAGTATATCGTTATTCGGTTTTCCCAAACACTCTTTAATAACCGTGTCTGATAGATAGTCTTCAGATAATTTGGTAGTTGGACGAACCTTTTAAAACTCTGAGTTCTCTCAAATCTCTGTCAAATCAACTCGATCATTCCTTTATATTGATAGAACTGATTGAAAGTGTGGAGTTTATAGGTGGAGCAATGTTAGAGAATAAATTCCTACGTGATGTTATTTCCTCTGCCCGTTCTTCAAAGTGTGACGGAGTTTTCAAAGGCTTCATTGGATATGGGATATCACGCAAATAGGAAGTTAGCAATTATACAGGAATATCCGGGACTCTAGTTATGAATCTGACGTCTCTTGTCACTCTTACCCTACTTCTTTCAGGGTCACAGGACTTAGCCGAAAATACTCAAAATAGCAATTCTACAAGAACCCTAGAAGCAAAACCCAGATAAAATTTCTACTCCTTTATTTCATTGAACTCACCTATCACTAGTGATGACTCCCCAAATCAATGAATCGTAAGCTTTCCTCCTTTCCAAAACAAACTCGACCCTCAATCTTCCCGCAGTGTCCTCTAAACCTCAAACTCTCGACTCCCGTAACCTCCCGAACTACATCGAATTGCCACCGCGAGCCAAACACACACCTCCAAGTCCATCAGTTGCCATGGGTAAAGCTCAAACTTGTGTCACCAATCAGAAGCCCAAGAAAAGGAAATATAGCATTCGACCCCGTGGTCTCAAACTGTAACCGTGTGGAGTGAACCACTGCTTGCTGTGATGAATACTGAGTCAAACCGGAAACTGCTGTATTGAACGAACAACAAAGTAAGGAAGGAAGAGAGTTCCAGAGGAACGAAAGCTTATATACAGGATGCCAGCACCACGCACGTGCCATGCTACACGTGAACCTGTGTTTGCGCTACACGTGATCCAGCCCCCAGTTCCTCCAACTCCGTAACACAAACGTAGGCGAAGTCAGCAACCCCACATCTGGAAAGAAGCAAGAGAGAAGCGAAGAGGGAATAGAAGGGATATAGAAGATAGTTAAGAGGGAAATAGATCTACTTAGTCTCAATCAATGTCTACAAAACAGCCCCAGAACCCCTAACTTTACTTCTTTTGGTGCTTTCTTTTCTACGGTATAGGTAAGGTCCCATTCCTCCCCAGCTCGCCGTATAACCCAAGTTCTCGTATACCGCCCGCCCATAATCAGGTCTCGTCCGTCCATAAGATTTTGTACCATGGATCCAGATAAATCTAGCCATTTTGAACTTTCTATTTATGCGAGAAACCCTTGACTTTATTTAACTTAATGTTGTGCTGGATCTACAATATCATCTGACTCTCCTTAACTTTAGCCCCTATACTGATCTACTGTTTGAGTCGCTATTTGATCAGCTGTATGATCTCTTGTTTTGTATCACTCGTTTAAAGCGCTTCAACGCGTTACCATAGCGTAATACTCTCTTTTCTCAACATTCACTCATTATATGCTCATATCTTTTTTATTTTAGGTACCTTAAGCTATATTATAAGGCTATTCTATTATTCTATTGAACTACTACGTGTAATATATAGTAAAACACTATAGATAAAGAAAAGATATAGGTTCCAAATAGGTAGAAAACATAGATATAATAAGACGAGATTCGCCTCTGAACTGAAGAATTGTGACTTCTCACGTGATACTATTGCGAATTTTCATCAATTTACTCTAGGCTGTAAACCTGACTCTTGAATTAACATATTCACCTTGCTTAATACATTATAGGCTTGACGTGAGCTTATCTGATTACCTTTCAAAGACAGGCAGAGGCTCTTACTTGTTCGTCTTCGACTTTAGTAAAAGGGAGAGTCGATATATCAAAGATTAAACAGTATCATACATTACCCTCCCACCCCCTTTGATACTTTCCCGTTACAAATTCCCCCAAACCCCCCGGCCATATTATTAGGCCACCTCACAAGATCTCTTAAATCCGATGGAAGTTCCCTAAAAGCAGAAAATATCCAATCCAAATGATACCTCGACGGTATCGGACGACTTCTCCCCCCGAACTCACGACTTATCACTGGCTCCATGATTAACTCTATAGCGAGGAAGTGGACGAGTAGGATTCGGGCGAGGTGGTTGGTGGGTGAGAGGAAGGCGTTGAAAGTTTGGACGTCCATTTTGAGGATTGTTTGGTAGACTAGGAGGAATTTGAAATATGCTGGGGATGGGGGGGGTTAGTGGGATGGCCGAAAGAGATGGTGAAGGGGAGGGGATGAGGAAGGTGTGGAAGAGGAAGGGGGGGAATAGCTGCTTACATTGTAAAGACGATATGGCCAGGGAGTCGAGTGTTGTTATTAAAGAGTCGTAGAATGATGTGTGCCAGATGTCGAAAAGATCTCGTGGTAGTAATTCCAGTGATTTCCTCGCACTTTCCACTAATTCTGGCTCGATAACTGGGAGATCCACAAGCCGTTCTTGCATCACAGCAAAATGATATTTGTGCGGAAGAAAGAAAGCCATGGGCAAATTTTCAGCTCTCAATTGCATAGTGAGTAAAGCACATCCTCTGATCGTTCGGAAAAACTCTTGCATCCCATCAGGCATGTAACTTGACTGAAAAGCAAGCAGGTAACAAGAAGCAAGCAATGCATCACCATCGACCCCAGTTCGGTTAGGACGATTCAAAGCTTCGCTGGAGCCCACAATAGCCAGTAGTCGATGTTGCAGTGCTGTTGTACCTAGTGGTACGCCCGTAACGAGTTGGAGATGGGTTGCTGCCATTCCGAGGATTGCATGCATCACGTACTCGTTCTATGGGAGAAGGTCAGCAGATATTGATAAGTCGGGTTGGGCAACGTACGTGATGAGCGATTAATGGGACTTGGGTTGTCCAGGCGGAATCGTTGCCAACCGGCAGATGTGGATATGCTTCTTGGAGGAAGTGATGGAATAATCTCATGTCGGTCAATGAGAAGACTACTGGGGTCGCTTGGAGGTTGATTGATGTAACGGGGTTTGGTGTGTATGCTGAGGACTCGTGGAGAGCGGATAGGGTTTTTGGTTGGGGGTAGACACAGGGGAGTTTGACTTTGATACAGTTTGCGCATGATGGTTGGGTTTCTTGACACTTGAAAGTAAAGAATCAGCCACGATCAAGATGTGGAAACTTGGAGGGAATGGAATACCTTGATTTTCCTTTGCTTGCAGCTAAAGCAGCCACGCCTTGATTTCTTATGTCCCTTCCTGGGTCCTTTCGCGATCTTGGTGTTTGTCTCGAGCTGGTCATTATTCCCGGTGCATTGGGTTGATATATTCATAGAGGGAACATATCGAGGCGAGTCACGTGGTTCCGATATCGCTTGCTGAAATACTTTTTCATTGTTGATAGGAGTATCTGGACTATTGAAGAGAGAATTCGGCTCAGAACTCGAAGAACCAGAGCCCTCGGTAGTGGAAAAGACCCAGTCAATTTGAATGTTGTTGGTCATAGCGGAGGGATTAAACGCCGGAGTATGGAGAAGAACAAGCGCGACGCTTTTTTGAATTGCACAAAACTCATCCTGGAGGCTTTTAAACTTGATATTATAACAAGAGTTCATTTTCCGAAGCTGGGCGGCTGAAGAGCCCATGATTGCAAGGACTTTGGAGGATTCGGTGTCTCCCGAATATCATTACCAACAGGCACGATTCCAGGCCACAGGGAAATATGGCCCCCGAGTGACAGGGAAGCTACTCATCTGAAGCGTAAAAGGTAATTACTTGAAATGATAAGGTCGAGGGCATGATTTTGAATTGATGCAAATTGCGCTAAGTAATTCTTTTAAGTCTCTCTGAACATTCTTGTTGATAGATATTGTTGTGAGTTGATATAAAAATGAGATGTCGTTGGAATAGCGTAGAGTAGAGACCAGAAAGTGAACAAAGCTCAGTCATTTTCATTGGCCTAGGAGACCTCTTCAGCTTACATAAGATTCCAGACAGCTGGTGTCGAACTCGACTCGCCTTTCCTCTTCTTACCTCAAACCAGAGAACAATACGATTGGGTTGAACCAAGGCAGCCTCGCGCTCCGAAACTCCACATCCAGCTCTCACAGTCCTTACATTTAATTGTTGTTAACTTTCTCGTGTTTACGCGCGCTTCATTCATGGTGGAAATTCTCTCTTTGCGCTCCAACAACCTGTCCTCTCACCATGCCTGACCAAACTGCCGCATGGACGAATGAGTCTATTTTAATAGTTGGGGGCATAACAATCGCGGTTTTACCTTTCAATTTCCTTCGTGGACCGCATAAATTACTTTTTTCGGCAGCTCTCCTCGTCTTGTTCGTCATTTCCCAATTTTGGCAAAGTCAGGTGACCAAGATCGTCCCCGAACCATACCTTGTAAGGCCCCTCTTGATACCATATTTCAATTGCTAATAATATTTTAGGATGAAGTCTTTCATATACCTCAAGCACAAGCGTACTGCCAAGCTCAATATGAGATATGGGACCCCAAACTCACCACACCCCCCGGCCTCTATGCCGTTTCAGTTCTCTTCCTGAAAGTCTTCCAAGGAACCTGTAATGTAAGGAATCTCCGGTTTTTCAACGTCTTATCGCTACTCAGTACACTGGTTTACGCATGTCACATTCGAGGAAACCTCACTTCTCAATCAAAAACCCCCACTGTCACCAACGAAAGCATACACACCGCGCTGAACATCGCGTTATTTCCACTCTTGTTCTTCTTTTCCGGGCTCTATTACACAGATGTTTTGTCAGTTCAATGTGTTCTATTGGCATATCGATGTTTTCTCAGTCGTTCAGGCGCAAAGGACAATTCTGGAAAGGGGTTATGGGTCAGCTATTTCGTTGGTATTCTAGCATTGACAATGCGACAAACCAACATATTCTGGGTTGCTGTGTTTCTTGGAGGGTCTGAGGCTGTGAGAACCCTCAAATCCAACATCTCTCCAGCACCCATTAGTGCAGCAGAATCAGTTTGGAAGAAATGGGCTAGGGGAGATATTCATGATATCGCATTAGAGGAAGCTGGACTCTCAGGTAAGTCATCCAATATTGCCATTATCTCAGAATTTGCTAATTTTATGGCAGATTTCATTATCATGCCCATCTCGCTTGGAGTTGCAATTATTAGCCATCCCATCTTGATCCTCACTAGATTGTGGCCTTACATCTCCTTAATAATATCCTTCGCACTCTTCGTCCTCTGGAATGGGGGTGTTGTCCTCGGTATATTCTTCGCCCCTTCCAAACCGCCATCTCACAACTAACCAACAATCTAGGTGATAAATCAAACCACGTAGCAATCCTCCACAGCGCTCAGCTTCTCTACCTCGCTCCATTTCTAGCCTTTTTCTCCTTCCCGCTCATCCTCCCTTCTATTCTTAGCAAAATCGTTCACCCACATCAACTCTCCCCATACCTCCCACTCTACATCCTCATTCTCGCAATTGCAGTTCAACTTCCAATCCACTACAACACGATAATTCATCCTTTTACACTAGCAGATAATCGCCATTACGTTTTCTACGTCTTTCGATACAGCATCCTACGTCATCCATATGTTAGGTATGCTTTAGGGCCTGTTTATGTCTGTTGTGGGTGGGCTGTTTGGGGGAGTTTCGTTGGTGCTACACCTTCACAGGCAAAACTGGCACTGAAAGGAAAAGCAGGATTCAAGAAACCACTCCCATCATCCTCGGCATCGACCAAACAGGTGAATACAATCTCGACTCTCCTTCTAGTTCTTCTCCCAACTATTCTTTCGTTGGTTACGGCACCCCTGGTAGAACCGAGGTATTTCATCTTACCGTGGGTGTTTTATCGGTTGAATGTTCCTTCTTCCCAGACATTTGTTACGAAAGACAAAGTCGTTAGATCGGGAATCACGGCTAGATATTTATGGCTTGAAACCTTTTGGTTTTTGGTTATTAATGCGGGGACGGGATACATGTTTTTGTTCCGGGGGTTTGAATGGGCGCAAGAACCGGGGAAGGTACAGAGGTTTATGTGGTAAAACAATTTCTCGATTAGTAGGAAGGGGAGGGGACTGATTTGAGATGTATTATATGTGCTCGGAGCTGGGATGAGATGCTGATATGCGGGTTTGGGATGTACATTATGCATTGGCATGGCAATGAATAAAGACACCAAGAGAAAGTAGAGTGGACTTTTGTGTGATGCCATCAAAAGATCTTCTAACAGCTTGTGAAACTCAATATCAAATATTATACTGGATTCTGGAAAGCGTTATCTACTGTAGTCACATCTAGAAAGGCATATTGCGAAATGAATGCAGAATTAATAGACTAACTACATCGCACCCAGAGTATTAGCAAGATTAGCCACAGGGGATCATGATTGTCGAGTGGAGAAAACCAGCGCCCTCACAGAATTTTGTGTGGAATTTTCCCGTCCCCAAAACTCAAAAGCCAGTCCTTTCGCTTTTCGTATTTTTCGCTCTTATCGAATCTCTCCTGAAATTCTAGTAGATAGTGAAGGTTGAAATCCGGATACCAAGCCAGAAAAATTGAACTCTTTAATCTGGAATACCCCCCATCGAAGCGACTATGGAGCGAAAGACGAAAAGCCAGTCTCCCCCAAGATCTCAGCGAGGTCAAAGAACGCACGAACGCTACTTGCATATCCTGCGAATGGTTCTTCCGGGCTACACAAGTCATGGTTCGAAATTCGGTGGGATAGAGAAACTTCGGTCCGTTTCTTTCTCGTGACGCTCCCGATGAGCTTTCAAATGTGACTTGCACAATCTGAAATAGCTTGGTATCATGAAAAAAGGTGTCCAACGCTTTAGGCTGGAACATGTAGCCGGATTCACGAACGTCCTCCATGTTACGGAGGATAAAAAATGCTCTGTTGCGGAGCATGAAGTCATCCCGAGCCCTTAGAGAAAAGTTATGATCCCGCCAGTCCCCCTCAGTGACGAGCTCCCACGCTGTGCTTTCCGCCAGTGCCTTCACAGGTTCGTGTATATCATTTGGTGGTGCTTCATTTGCACAATACACACGAGGTAAGCCAGATGATGTTTCCCTCGCGTGGACCATTCCTAAAAGGGGGCGTGATTTGAGACATTAGCGGAATCTAGGAATGATGTTCAATTCCCCGACTCACGAATGGTTTTGTAGGTCTCTCCCAGTGTTGGAGCATGGTCGTCACGAGAGATGTAGAATGTATTAACTCTAAAGAATATCGGCCTCGCCTCTTCGTTTAATTGCTTGCAGACCAATGAGACGCTGCAAAGATCATTATACGTGGATAGTTCTGCCCAGTCCGTACTGTCGGGGCCTCTGATTCTGGTTGGGTTGGAGAGAAGACTTTTAAGGATTAAAGATCGAACATCGTAGGGTATACCGAGAAGAGTGGCATGGAAGGAAACAGAGGGCGATGAAGGTGATATGGCGGGATTCATCTTTTGCTCATCGAGAAACAACGCTTCGAGGCCTCCACGGATATCTGTAGCTTTCAATACAATTAGCAGGTGTATCTTATTAAAAGATGTTCGCATACTTATTCTATGAAACATCCATTTTGCGTGAAAGTGGACTCTTCTCAGTCCAGTCTCAGATGTTAGGAGCGTTTTTTCAGTATAGTTATAGGTACAACATTATACGCCACTTGAGTCAAATACAAGTAGTCATTCACTGCGAATTTATGTTTTGGATCTTCGCATAGTTTTATTCACCCTGCGACAACTTACATACGGGTGAAAATCACTCCCTCCGTATTACGCAGAAGATATTTCTATTTCTATGCGTTCGCACTTTCAGTTTTTTCTTCATTCAGCCATTCATGAAAGCAACACTGTAAATATACTGTACATTCTCGAGGAAAAGAAATAACAGCAATGGACAAACTATACACTTTAAACACGAGCGGAATACTTCAACTCACTATTCTTACTTCACTTCACTTCACTTATAGACTTAGCATAAACAACCTCCAGAGCCAGCTAGTAGTGGTGAAGTTGCTCCCATCAATTTATGACGTTACTAACCACGGAGATGTTCGGAAGGTAGTCAACTTCCTTTGGTCGATTTGCTCACTCTATCCGTTGTTAATTACATATATATTAGATAGATCATACTCAGAGGAGCATCTTGTACTATTATCTTTTCAATTTGGATACGACAGTGAACTGTTATTGAAATTATAATATTTAACTTAGCAAGAATAAAACGTATATGAGCTTTTACTCTGCTCCGGTGCCTAAATCAAGTTTGCTACTACTGTACCATCAGGAGAGAAAAGACATCGCGTCTATCTTCCAAGACGCTCTCTGGAGGGGACCAGTAGCTAGAAGCTAGGGATAAATCCACAGCCGTATTTTTCCAAGTTTAACCTACCTATGATTATCTCATAAGTGTAAGTATCAATTATCTTACTACTACTCTACTCTACTCTACTTATTTTTTCACGCTACTCCCTTACTTTCACCAAAAGTTTTGCGGCCTTTTGAAAATTCACTTTCTCGTAAGCTTCAACCCATGAGCGAGTCTTGATACATTTTACTGTTAACATCCAAAAACAATAACATTTCTAAAGACGTTGACCAATCGCGGTTGGGTGATATCTGTTATATCAAGTCACTTAAGAAGATATCGGTATGCCCGTCGGGCATGCCGAGAAAGAGATTTTTCGGTGAATGGATACGGCAATAGCTACTGCAGAGTTGTATATATATATGCCTTGTACTCTTGTATGAGCAAGGTGAGGAATTGAAGTCTTTTACTCTTGCCCTCTGAAGTACATCATTGTAACAAGCGCTGCACTGCAACAGATTTTCTTCCTATTAAGTATTAATAATAGATGATATTTCTAGTCGATTTTAAAAGTCACTATTATTATTTATATAATATTTACTGTAGTCGGTGACTTATGAGAGAAAAACTCGGGTTTCTTGTTCTTACTTGAGCCAACCGTAGGTTCAAAGATAGTTCATGCTCTCTCTTCTATCCGATTTATCTCTCTCTTCTCGGCCTATATACATTAACCTTTTTAATTTCCTATACTTTCACGTTTCAACTACTAAAGCACCATAATCATTATGAGAAGCTTACTTGACCTCAGAACTAGCCTTGGCGACAACTACCTCGGTTTTTGAAATTGCGATGTGCAATAAAAGCCCGGTAATAATTCCTCGGCAGTCGGACAAGAAAAAGTTGGTTAAAGTACTCACCTCTGGAAGATTTCTAACTAGGGGACTATCCGGAAACCAAGGTTAGCTTAGCCAGAGAGTAAGGCTTGATACGGTTAGAACCGCAGTTTGGCCCCTAGAGGAACAGAGTACTTTGTTTGAAATATTGGGAGTAATTACTATACTTGGGCTTTAAGAAGGTACTCTGGCTTCCGCTATGCAAACCTTCATAGTTACCAACCTTTCCTCGGAAGCTCTTTCATGTCTTATACCCTTGGGATTGCAGAGTCTTCCGTTGGAGAAGGCGAAGAGTTGTAACTATTTGGTGATCCTACAACTTCAACTCTGCTGAAGCAACTTAACGTTGTATTGCGAGAAACGTCTTCTTTCGTCGTATGCTGATACAACAGAAGAAGAGAGACGCAAGTTCCTATTCACATCTAGCAGATGCCGAAGGAGGTTGTTGTTGAGGGAGAGGATTGTACAGGTAACCTGGTAAAGAGTTTCGAAGTTTGAAAGCCAAGTTGAGCCAAGACTTGAATCAACCCTGACCTGAAAACCCGTCTTGCCAAGTGGCTGCCAGGTGAATTTCCAGAGTAAAAAGTGTGCCAGCTTTAATTATTGCCTTGGAGTGAATTAATGGAACTCACCATCTGGTTAAGAACGAACCGTTAGTATTCCAATTTTTTAGTAGGTATAACGTGATCTTTTTTCCCTTTATTTAAGAGCAGGTATGGGCTATGTAACGCTGAATGAAATAGTGCCAGAGTGGAATTGGAAGTTGTTTTCTCGGGTTGTCACGAGTTTTCACGAGTTTTCAGTTTACTCTTTTCAGACCTCATCTTACTTATAATAGATAGAATGGGATACTTCTAAACCGGTACTAAGGTTTTATTGTCTTACTATGTTGTTCTTCGCCCTTTTTAAGGACCTATACCCTGTTTCAAAG
>LLCD01000523.1:0-17632 GCA_001414355.1 Hymenoscyphus salicellus
AGGGTAGAGCGTGTGACTCTTACATCTTGTATTGGCATCACAAGGCTGCGGGTTCGACCCCCGCGTTGGGCTCAATCCCCAGCGAATTATAATTCAAACCTCTTTTTTTGCCATTTTTTCAAATACATATATTCCCTCTTTTTTCAACTGTTGTAACTAGCAGGAACTAGTAAGTGGACCAAGGTCTGCCCCACTCATAAGCAGTGACTCCTCCTGGGGAGTCACGTCTTTTGACAACCATTCATTCCGTCACCAAGAATGCCATAATTTATCAAGTTTGTAACACCTTGAACATCTGATTTTGAATCACGAATTTGACAAGTATCTTGTTAACAGGATACGTCCAACACACCCATGGAATATTCCCCAGCTTGTGACAACCTTGAAGGTTCATTATGCATTCAGTTAAATGGAATCCAGAAGTTGTAGACCCAGGAAGCTGGAATACCTATACACTCAGGTTATTAAGCTAGGTCTCCCTTGTTCACCAATTTATTGGATATGGGCCTAGATTCCAAGTGAATCAGTGAGTCATGTTGCCACATACACACAATAATGAACCATTCTCAAGCTGTGTTCGCTTACTTATAAATAGCAAAAAATGAGAACATAGGACTTCCCAAATACATTGTTTGCTTTACATATGTAAGAAACTTCAAACATCTTTCGATCTGTACGAATATATATGTAAATCGCTGATAACATAGAGTTTACTGAACGTAGGAAGAGAAAGAGCGAACGAAGACTTGATATCTCGAAACAAATGCCGAGGTCGGATGTGCCCGCTAATGCTCCTAACTCGCTTCCTCCATATCATCAGATCGAGAGTTCCCCACCTCCATATTCATCTCGCAATATAGTCGCCCCACTTCCTATTAACAACCTACGCCCCCCAAGCGTGTTTCCCAATCAACAAGCTACATTTTCACCCGCACATTTAATTCAAGTCCGAACCGCTCAACTGCAGCCTCAACCTCAACTTCCCCCACCCCCGCCCCATATCCATATCCAACAACCCCAACACCAAACTCCTTTACACCAGCCTCAGCAACCTCACCTCCAACTCCAACTCCAACCACCCCACGGACACCAACAACACCAAACATACGCTCCGATGGCTTACTACTATGCCGGATCTTGGGTATTCCCTTCATTCCCACCACACCCCCAACAAATAATCGTTCCAAGACCTCCTGAGGGGCAAGCACCAGCAATCCCATACGTCCCATACGCCGTCACCTACCCAGGAGTTGTCTACCACTACCCAGTTGTCCACTACCCGCAACAGCTTGTTCCTATCTGGTTGCCGAATGGACAGTTTGGTGGGTACCATTACGCTTAAAAGGTCCATCCAAAGCTCGAACGGTGGCTTCCGAGGTGAATCACGAACGTAAAAGTGAGTGGTTATTCCAATCTCCTTAAATTTCGGCCCACCTCACTAAATTTCGTCGACCGCTTACAGAATGTCCAATTACGATACGTCGCCGATTATCGGTAGGACCTTCCATATCTATTTCACTTCAACTTGACTTCGGGGAACACAATATAATATGACTGGCTGCAATCAAGGTAAATTGAAACTTTCTTTCCTCGATTTATATCCCAATCATGTCACTGCCGAGAAAAGTATACAGTAGACTTCCCTTGAATCTAGCGCAAATGATTTGATAGTCAAGCCTCTCAACTTAGAGCCTTACAAAACACTTTATGCTAATTGGGTCTCCCCAGATGCAGTTGCAATGGTCAACGGTTAAAGTGTCTCTGGCGTTTGGACTCCCCTTTTCTGCATGGCTTTTCGCACACGGTGCATCGCGCGCACATATTGCTTGGGGGCTCCGAAAATATGCTACATCATCAAGCTTTCCAGCGTAAATAAATCAAAATTTCATTTATGTATGTCGTCGCAAACCAGTCAAGTCGTGAAGTCCCCTAGCCGAGGTAACACGGTCAGCATCATGATGGTGGTAAGCTGCGGTACAGGGCGCTGTGGTCTAAAAGTATCTCCAATCAGCCTACCCTGTCAATATATGATCCTAGCAAACTGTCAGCACAACCTACATAAACCCGCACTGTGGCGTCTGGCAGAAGTTCTGTATGGTCCGGTTCTTGCTGAAAGTTGAAGAAATTCCAAAATAACTATTAGCCAAGAATTTATCCAACCAGCTGGGCTGATTCTCTCTGCACCGAGAGCTGTCGGTCGTATTTTAGGTCATAAACTGATGAAAGCTCTAGGTTCATAATGGGCTTCTCGCCTTCAATGTACTGATTCTTGTTGTTCGATTTTTCCTTTTTCCGCAGTCATTTTCTTGTCATGTGCCTTCAATTTTCCTAAGTATTGAAGTTACTTGGTCATCACTCAACGATTATCATATATTCCGTAATATTTAACTTCTACGACTTTCATTATGCTTTTCACGATTTCCTTCTCTCTACTACTAGCTCTCTCTCAAACCTCCATTGCGCAAAAAGCCTCCACAACTTCAAGTTCACCTTATCCCACTCATACAGTAACTGTTGGCGAGGTATGTGGTGGCTGTGGCTTCTCCATGGAAACAAAACATCTAACAATGGGCAGCACGGCCATGTCTTTACACCTGAGTCAATCACGGCTAATGTTGGGGATATTATTGGTAAGATATTGAAATGGTTAACCCGAAACGCAACATGCTAACCTATTTGTAGAATATAGATTCTTCCCTTTGAACCATAGCGTACGTTTTTCATTTGGAGAATAACTCTCTGCTTGGAAATTAACAATGTAACAGGTAGCCAGAGCCGAATTCAAGAATCCTTGTATACCATACGAAATTTCTGGGGCAGGAAAGCAAGGATTTTGGTCCAACTTCTTTCCACTAAACGTCCTCCCTTCTCCAGTATGCAATCCAGTGGAATTATCTTTTTCATCGCTAATTTACCAAGCCTCCACTATTTCAAGTACGAGTCAATGATACAAAGCCAGTATTCTTCTATTGCTCAGCACCCGGAGCATGCGTAGATGGAATGGTGGGAGTAATCAACCCAGTGAGTAATTGGACGTCGCGATTTGGGATTGGAAGTAGTCACTTATTATCCGAATCTAGAACTCAACTCAAACACTAGAGACCCAGAAACAATTTGCTGCAAATTCAAGTTACGAATTCAGCCCTGGCGAGAGCTTCCCGCCAGAAGTCAGACCTAGCGGAATAAACGAGATTCCGGTTGCCACTCAGACTGGCTCTGCTAGCAGTTCCACGTCAACCGTCGTAGCAGCAGCACATCATGATGGCTTAGGGGCCGGGCCTATCGCCGGAATTGCAATTGGTGCAGTTGCAGTTGTAGTTCTCGCGGGTGCTTTATTATACGTATGCGGGCGTCAGCGGACCATTGGGGAAATGTTCCAGCAGCAAAAACCACAACCTTCGCCATCTTTTCTTCCAGGACCAATGTCCATGGCATCTCCCTCAGCCTACCAAAAATCACCAACCAGTCATGTAACCAATATTGGACCACATGCAGGACCAACAGGGTATTACGAACAACCTAAGCACGAAAACTTTCGAACAAACCCCGAACGAGGCGAGTTCTCATCCCCAATGAATCTTGGTCCATCACCCGGACACAATAGTCCACCAGGGGCATTCGTTTCTCCAACGAGACATCCAATGCCATTTGGAAGTCCTACATCACCCGAAGATTATCAACGAGCATATCAGCATCTCTCCTCAGCGGAAGTTCCTATTGGTCTGAGGTAAGCGGAGAACTGTTTTACAATTGTTGAATATTTGCTCACAGTAAATAGAATACAAAGAGGAAACTCTTTCCATGGGCCACACGAGCTTCCTGGCAACGTTGCAAACCACGATTACGTCCCACCATATCCAGGCAACGAGTTTCCGAGACCGGATGTGAAGCCAGGAATTGTTCCGGGCGGAATCCCTCGGTAAAGAGAATACAGAACGAGTTGCTTTCTTGTACATTTATTTTGTAATATTTCTTCCTCGTTAAGATATCCAATTTCTTAGGAGTCATCATATATATGGGCGTTGGAGTTTTGCTGGGTGCTCAAAGAAGGATCGGGACTTTTCTTTTTGACCAGGTCATCTGTCGAAGGGTTACAGTACAGTCGAGTTATTGGACTGAGGTGGAGTGGAAACTGACTTGGATGTCTATTATTTGCTAGTAATTAAATCACAAAGAATAAATCCATACATCAGGTACTTCTCCCTCAGTATAATCACAATCGGAATGGGGCAACAATTATCCCCGGTTGTGCTAGCTTTGTAATACAAATTAGCATTATCCCAAATCTTTTGTCTCGTTTACTGACTAGCACGAGTGTGTAAATCTCATTCCGACCCATGAATCCTAATGTGAGCAACACTTCTCCAATGGCCATGAGAGCCAATAAGTGAAACATCACTGAAAATGCGTGTTTTTCTCCCTAGCCTCCTCTCCTCCTGGTGGTATTTGTAACTTGTCCAGTGTAAGTTCATCTCCAAAAGCATCGAAATTATTCTCAACGTTCTTAGGTTCTAGAATCCAAACCCTCGCGAGCTTCTCGTATCCATCTCTTATCAAGCAATTCGGATAGCTCCGAATTTCTCGTTTCAAAATTCATTCCACCCCCACGTGATATTGCTAGAGTCGAAAGAACAATCGACTTCCCACCGCCTTCGTTTAAATGTATCGTGGGCATCCAAACATCCCTTTTTGGCTTTTCGACCTCTGGAGCAATAGCACCCCATAAAATGAGCCAAATCGAGAATCGCAGAATGGTTTCAGCTCCGCGTATGCCGACATCAGAGGTCCAATATTTCACAGCTTTCAACTCTTGAATATTGAAACCCTCATAAAAGTATGTCGTAGTCTCACTTGTAAAAAAATTTGTTGCTGATCAAACCAGGTTAAACTTCATCACTGGAGAAGCATCATCAACCATCTATCTGACTAGGATGTTTGTCAAGCTCATGATGACGCTATTTTCCTGTTGCCCTTGAAAAGCACTCAAGGAGTCGGTCCTCACCACACCCGCAAACATCATGTAACGGCCTCCCATGCTTTAAGAAGAATGAGGAAGTTGTTGCATATAGGGTGGGTTCTTATCTAGTTTGTTGCCTGGTTGGTTGTTCTCAGCTCACACAGGGACAAAATATGGGAGAACCACTTAGCTTGTCGTTTTCTCGTTTTAGACACGAGAGAAAATAGATAATTGCAGTCCAAATATTCTCTGCGCAGATAAAAAAGAGAAATCATTTGGTCCAAATAGCACCATTGTGCTGGTAGCACACTGCTTGAAATTTGTTTCTATCCTCTTCTACCCTTTGTGTTCCTGTAAAATGAATTGCTGTTGGCTGGTAAATATCTGGTCAAAAGCCTGATATCCAGGTATTCTATCCGAAAGAGCATCTTGAACATCAGGCTTCATCTTGACACACCAGGTCTCGAAATTAACTAGGTCTATTTTCTTGGTGCTCATAAGTATCAAGAAAACAGCCTTCATCGGGTTATATCAAACCATCAGACTCCCGTCTTGCAATTGCACGAGAAGATGACAGAATTCCAATGATTGGACGCGAGCGGAAATCACACTTAGAAGAAAAGTCGAAAGAAAGCTGAAAGATAACCAAGTATACTGCCGACTGGAAAAACCAAAGTGGCTAGAGAAAACGAACTAGATAGTAGCTAGCGTGTGGTGGGAGGAATTTGATGGGGAAGGAAACGTGGACGCTCTTGCCCATTTGGGACGTGTTGAAACTCTATTCCACCTCAATCCCAAGCATCGTCTACCGGAGGCTTCTCCGCCAACAATTGTCAATTTGGGCCGTCAACAGCCCACAACATCTCAATCGCGACACATTAGCGCGCGCCCCAGCGTTGCAAGGACCGTTCTCGAACTGCGATCGACTTTCAACTCGACTTCGTGCTTCGCACGGGAACCTTGACAACTTCTTGAGATCATGCATCACTTCACCTTTACCTTTGCCACTACTCCGACAAAGACAACATGCCTGCGCAAAAGCCCCCGGAAGTAAATCTGCCCTCTGACACCAACGATGGACAACCAGCAAATTAGTCAAAAGTGGACAATTGTAAGCCTCTGACGGATGATTTACCAGTGCACGACTTCGTCGAGTGAGTTCTGAAAGTTCTGGTGGAGTTCACAAGTCAATACTAACATGCCTCAGGATGATTCAGTACCTGCGAGAATGCCCACAGGTTACTGTTATTGTGGAGGATTCTTCTTACACGCTCTCCAAAAGTCTACTCTGTGCCAAGTCAAAATTCTTCGATAGAGCCTTCAACAATGGGTTTCTTGAAACGAATGAACAAACCGTGAACCTGGCTAAGACTACCACGGAGATATTTGAACTCGTCATTCAATGGATTTACAAAGGCAAATTGAGTTTCCCTACTGCACTCAAGAAATCTGATCTGGTTGGTCGTTTCTTCGATTTCTTTCAGCTAGCAGATGTCTTGGATCTTTGTGGGTGGGGATTTCATATACCAGAAGGAAAAGGATGAGTTCATCGAATTTAAGGTTGATCTCCTAGAAGCTGTTGCCCAAACCTACAAGACAACAAGGGGTCACAAATCATACGGTCATGATGGGAGCATAGAAGTCAGACATCCTTTGACGAAGGAATGGGTGGAGTACTGGCCCAAATAACTTTGGGATCTAGAAGTCTATGACAGGCGGTGGCATAATATGACCCAGCTTCGCTGTACATAAATCATCTTTGCTAACCAGTCGCTGATAAGACTGGAGGATAAAACTGTGATGATTGTCATTCCTTTCATAGCTGTGCGACACTGATAAATACTCACTCACCTTCATACCTTTTTCCTCTCACAATGTGAAGTTCAATTACCAAACTTTAGCAGAGCTGAATTAAACCAGAGCTGAGCTCTCTCAAAACCTCCCAATTGTAACTATCTATCTGTAACGCAGCGAAAGAAAATGTGCCCTGAGCGTCAAAAGATCTATCAACTCTATGCATCATATAAATCTCGAAATCTCAAAATTCCTTGTGGCCAAAATACGAGGAATCCCAAGAGAAAACAACTTGCAGAAATTCCAATTCTATTTACAAGAGTAATATGGTCACGCTTTGGATTTTGTGGAGTCCAATTTCAACTTCAACTTCATCTTCGACATCAACGCGCTTCTCCACTTTTTTGATCGCACCAGTCTACAAACGAAAGTTCGTCTCAAGGCATCCTTTCTTTCGAACTCTCACCCATCATCAACCGCGAATGCACCTCCAATAGTTGCATTCGCATCGAAATCTCTGACGACACCTTCTGAGATATACCAGAAGCTATCCTAGATCGTCTACACCTTGGAACTATCACCTATATCGAGTCCTCAAAGCGCAAATCGGCAACCATGACAGAGCCTGCAAATCCGTGTAAGAAGGCGAAGATCACGAAGTTATTGAAGGAGTTGCCAGGGAAAGAGTTCGTCAGGTACATGCTGTGGTCTTTATTCCACGTACTGTACACCTCCGATGTTCACTTTTCCAGAGCTTTCGAGACCATAAAAGTCATCGAGCGAAAAGTGCAGAAGATATGCACCCCAAGACTCACTCGATAATCTTTTTGCTTCTCCCAAGCTTTCCGGCACAACATCCAAGATTGATTTACCTTGTTGCCTGGACATAAATCTGATTTTAAGCAGCGCAATTTCAAAGTACTACAAGAGCCCTGAAGTCGGTATTACGGTCGAAGGCGAGGTTTTCACGTTACCCAAACAATTGCTCTGCGACCTATCGCTTTCCTTCGAACGATCATTCAACGGCGAATTTCAAGAAGGCAAGGAACAAAAGATGAAGGTGGAGGATACCGAGGTCACTTCTTTCCAGCATGTCATCCGATGGATGTACGGCCGTCTCTAATATTCCTATGGCGACCGTTAAGGAGACACTTACGCAATGTGGGGTTCTTTATGCTTGCTGATCGACTCGACCTTCAAGGTTCTCTTGAGCCAGATTTTGAGGGAGTAAAGGCTGTACTCAAACAAAATAAATCACACCTTTCAGCAGAACACATTCGCGTGGCCATGAAACTTCCAAAACAGCATTCCTTGCGTGGCATTTTTGCTCAAGTCTGCGTTGGACAGTACTTTGGAGGAATGGGCTCAAAGGACCCCTTTCTATTTCAGAAGGAGATTGATGAGTTTGATGAGTTTGGGATAGATCTGTCGAAAGCTTTTCAAGTTGCAGTAAAGGGAAGTTGGTGACAAAGGGTGGAAATGGATTTGGGGGTGGTGGACATGGTTCTTATCGTGTCTTCCTTGACCCTTTGGATGGAAGGGAAGTCGGACGTTGAGTTGGAATCTACGTATGTGCTTCGACTTCTCCAGATGAAAGGCTCCTTGGAATGGATGACAGGGGAGACATAGAGGAAAATGGGGAGTTTCTTGGTTTCTATTGGCTCAAAGCATTGCAAAACGTCCTAGGAGAATTGAGATATCGGATCCCTGATTCTTTACGGTGTTCTCGAACTGAAGGTCTGGTAGAATCTCTCTCGTACAACTATTAATAACTTATGTATAGGAAGCATGATGAGCTGAACGGGACCTAGCACAAAATATGGAAACATCAACACCGTTCTCTCGTTTACATATCTGTAAAGGAGGTACCATAATTCATGCGAGCCCATGTCCCCCCAGTTCTTGAAATAAAAACCAACAAACACTTCCCCTCTCGTTTCCCAAACCCCTACCCTCAAGAATTAAACATCTTCCTCGACATTCCCCCGAAAGGAAGAATTCCAGAATCTCACCCTTCCCTTTTCTCAATCTCAAACACTCATCCCCTGTCAACAACGTGTTACTTGACGTAAACAAAACCCGTATGAATTACGAAACAACGAACCTCTAACCCCTCCCCTCAGAATTCTAACACCCCTCTTCTGAACTCGAAACCTTTCCCAACAACTTCCATCACATTGCCACCTTACCAATTCATCACCTCGCAAACATGAAACGTGATGAGATTTCTGTAAAGTCAGCAGGGTGTCTCCAAAATTCCAAGCCTCTTTTTGCCTATGTATGGATAACCATTCCATCACATCACGAGTTCGTTTCTTGTGGTTGCATTGTTTCTTTTCATGCTTGTGATGAGAATTTACTTATTCCCAAGTTGTCATTAAACCCACGGATTTTGCAGCCGTGATATTTGGGGTAAAAGAGAGTGAAATTTCCGAGAAGGGAAGGAATGGGGTATATCACGGGAAATTCATGAGAGAATTCATCTGGTGAGATATTGTAGGAACCAAGATACAAATATAGCCTACTTTCTGGGAGATGGTTAATTCCATGGAATACCCGGTAAGAAACCTCAACCCAAAAATCCATCTCGTGATGAGACTAACTCTTCACAAAAACACCTCGCACACTTAAGCGCCAGGATCCCGCGAAGCAACGAAGATCCCCAATTCTTCAAGCCACATGTACAACAAGGAACACACATGCACTTGCAGAACTCCCGGCTCCGAAAGTTCCAAGATACCATTTTCTTCAACAGAAAAATTGTACAGGCTGTAGCATGAAGTATTCAGCCAAAAGGATTATCACTTCCGATTTCCACATGATGTACTGTACATTATCTGCCGCCACAAAGGACCCCAAGCTCTCTCCACCTTACTAGTCTGCTAGCTCGCTATGCACCCGAGCTTAGAAGCTGTACGAGAAAAAGAGGATTTCATGAATTAATGCAAATGCAATCGCCTAAACTTCTCGCGAACTACACGAGAATCGGAAATTGAAAATGAGGTAAGGAATGCACCTCGCCATCAATCGAAAATCCCACGATCTCGTCACTTTCCCAAAAAATCACACCCTCAAAAATCACAGCCAAAAATCAACACCAGCCACAAACTCCCCTCGCCACAAACCACACTTCCCCTCCCAAAAACCTCAGCGCTTAAACTGTCCCTGCTTTCATGATCCCCTGCAAATAGCGGGTTCCCCTCCTCCAATAAAACCCAACATCAAAACCACCAACCCAACAAAGCAAGCACGCAAATCTTTAAGCGCTTTGCTCTCCCCTGTTCCACACCTGCCCACACCCTGTTCAGGACCCACCACGCTGATTGCTCCCCTCGTTCAACCCCTCGTTTCACGCTGCTTTAACCTTCCTCAACAAGAACCCATGCAAACTCACCGAGATGCTTAAACCGTACATGCACCAAAATTTCTCGAGAGGCACCAGAGGAGATCTGGAGGCGGGAGCGATGGTGGAGGGACTAAATTTAGTTGAGTGATGAATGGAGGTGTGGAAGAAAAGCGGTAGAGGTGGTGGGAAGATGTAGATCTCTTCATGTACTCGTACCTTTATTTATTCTTAACCATTTGTACATACATTCTTCGTCACACCTCTTTCGTGCGAGTATGAGGGGTAGCTAACCTAGCTCGTGTATGTACGTAGAATGCTATTTATTTATTGGCATAGACCTTGACCTCATCGGCGACCACCCGGGTACGACACTCCAACACAACACTAGACAAACGCGACCGAGTCCAATGAAAATCCCGGCGTGCCCCAAACAAAAAACATCATCACATCCGGCCACAGATCTGGCCTTGTTGACATGACAGCCACTGAGCCACCAGTGGAGGGCAGTGAAAGTGGTGGTGAAAAATAAAAAAGATGGCGCGCGGGTTGGCAAGTTGGTGGTAGGTAACCTTACTTCTGGCACTTCTGTTGGTGGTGGAGAGGTGACGAGCGGCTCGGAATTTTTTGCACTCTATTGGATTCAAGGTACCTCGATACGCATCAAAACTTTCTATTGGGTAGATAGGTAGCCGCGAACCAACATTTGGGTTTTTGGTTTTCAAGAATCACAAAGAATAGCAAGAGTAAAAAGGTAATGTTATGTAGATTTAATTCATTTCTCTTTCTCACTCTCTCATGGTATCAAATCGGGCTCGGTCACTCGAAAACAAAGACGACCTCCAATATATCCAATCCAATCCAGAATCCCTACCATCTCCCTCCCGAAGAACATTCTCCTCCTGAAAACGCCAAATAAGAACGCCGGTTTGCCGTAGCACTTTCCCTTTCCTGAAACCAAAAACAAAAAAAACCTTGAATGCCAAAAAAGAATTGACAAGATCCTCCCCTTCAAGAACAAACGGCCCCGGTTTGTTCTGAAAATTTCCTTACTCCGAAAAACGATGCTCCTGGCGATGAGGAAAAGCTCCATAAACGCCGAGCAAGAAAACAAATAAATATCGATGATTTATGTTGTGAAGTTGCTGGACTTTTCGCCTTTCGCCTCCCTCCTCTTTCTCCCCGTTCTCAAAAAATCAAATCTTTCCCTCCACAAGTTTGAGAACCTGGTAAAATATTTTCGTGAACAAGAAGTGAAGGCGTTAACTCGTAATAATGCGGTGGTGGTGGTGGTGATGTGTTAGGTATGGGATGTGTTGCGTAGTATAGATAGGTGTTTGACAAAAGAAAATGTAGTTGTTGTGTGAAATAAGTTTATAGCGAATTGAATAGATGGGATGTGTACATCTATTCAACCTTCCTCCTCTTTCCCTTTGGTGCGGGACTCATCCGTGGTGTATATGTGACAGTTCTGGTAACTATCTCTCGTACTTGACGGACACTTGATCGGGAAGCCTTGGGTGATTTGACATCGAAGTATCGTCCCTTGGTCTTTAAATCCCAGTCGTATGGTGAACGTGCACTTCGAGCACTGAATGGTGATCTAACATTCGAGGCTGCGCTTCGTGGTGATTCAGCTGTGGAGTAGGCTGGGGATGGAGGAATGCGTAAGCGCCCTAATCGGCCTGTGGAGGGTGCCGAAGAGGGAAAGACAAAGTTATTTGAGGTGGTGGAGGTGGGTGATTTATGTGTTTCGCAATTGCATGAGCAATCACTGTGGTCACTGGAACCGGTGGAGGGTGCTGAGGTTGGGGTTGATCGTCCTGAAGATTTGCTGTCCAGCGCGGGGCTGTTCATGCTCTTGAGGAAGTCGGTATAGGCGGTTGGAGGAGTGATGGGTGTCTTGATATACTCCTCTTGCTTGATGAAGTCGGCATAGCCAGGCAAAGGGCTTCTTGCTGAGAGAGAAATGGCTGAGAGCTCCGAGGGGAAGGTCGAAGTGAGAGGAGTCTCGAGCTGGGAGAGCTTGGGCTTGGCGGTGGTGGTAGTGGAAGCCATCTTGTAATCCTTGGTCGATTTGCTAAAGAATGTCTGTTGGAGCAAAAGAGAGACTCGAGGTTGAAGATGCTGGCAAGCTGCGATGACGGGGCAGTCCGTGAAGGGGAAGGGGAGAAAAGAGGGTTGGAAAGTTGGGCTTGTGGAAGATATTATAATGATGCAGGATAAGGTAGAGGACCCTGGTCGTTGTTTCTTGTTTCCCCAGCAAGGTGTTGACAGGGTGCAGCGTGTCAGAGAGTCTGGTGGAGGGCCAGTGGTCAGCGCGTCCGTGTGGTAGGTGGGCCGAATATAGCAGCGGGTGCTAAGCGGGCAGGATTGGGTGCTGGGTGCTTGGTGCTTGGGTGAGTGCTGGGGCTGGTGAAAGCTGTGGATTCTGGTGCTGCCTCAAGGAAGTGCGTGGGCGAGTGACGAGCGGCGCTTGGGGCTGGAAATGCAGAGTGCAACCGGCGTGCAGGGTGCTAACTAGAAGACGATGTTGGCGGTGGCACGGTGATGATAGGCGGTAAAAAAGAGCGAGGAGTGCTGTGAAGTGAAGATGCAGAGGAGAAGTTGGGTCAAAAGCGGCGAGAAGCTAAAGTGCCAGTAGTGCTGCTGTCAAAATGACTTGAGATGAGCTGCTGAACTCTGATGGGGGGATGAGATGAGGCTGCGTAGGGAGATACTCGTACAGAGTTCCGTAGAGTAACAGTAACGATACAACACGGGTGTATTTGGAAGTCACACACCTCCGTGGTTCCGTTTCGTTCCTGAGTTCCTGGATTCTCTCTCAATTGCAGCGGGTTTGGAAACACTTTTCACACGGATCCAGGGCGCAACGCGGACGGTAATTGGGAGCTTCTGGCAGTGCAACCTCTCGATTGGACGTGATTCGCGCTGAGCAGTGCAGCAGTCGAGGGCGTTTGTGAGCGGGGAGAGTCCGAGGGGCTTGATTGGTGTCGAGGGTGCCGGTGTGCGATTGAGATCCCAAAATAGAGACAGGAGTGTGCAGACCCTGTCGGCACGAGGTCGTGGGCGCGAAGAGATGCGACGAGAGATGCGACGAGATGGGAGGTGAGATGAAAACGGGGCTGCTGGGCGAAGATTGGCTAATGCACTGAACTGGGATCTTCACTGGCGGGGCAGGCGAAGGAAGAGCTGGTGAGTCCTTCTCGAAGGTGATGGATTTCCGGCGGCAGTGCCAATCACGGGTGGGCTTGAGATGATGAGCGACTGGGGCGAGGCGTGTGAGGATGAACCGAAGCCGTGGTAGCTGGTAAAGCGTAGGAGATGAGTTGCTGAGCCGTGGGGGAGTGTTTGGTCTTTCTACGTTTCAAACGTAAAGGAAGAAGCGAAGAAGCGAAGAAGCGAAGAAGCGAAGAAGCAGAGAAGGGGAAGTTGTAAGAGAAATCGTCCCGTCCACGAGATGAGATGTTGGTGTTGCTGATTTGGAAAGTGTAGAAGTTTCTGTTGGGATGGATTTGCCTTCATTATGTAGTTATGCATTTCGCGCCTTCTGGTTGTTGTCCCTGGATCCCAAGAGGGTAGAGCGGGGGGAAGACTGCTCGTTCCAAATTGCCCGCGCGGCTCCATCTCCAGATCCTCTTCTTGAGGAGGAAAGCACTCTGGAGGCCCAGTCGTGGAAGGCGAATGAGCGAAGTCTCCTTCGTCCTCGACCCCAAATCCCGCGCGCTTCACTCTCCATCAAGCGTGGCTGGGAGAGGCCCATTGAACTGGGGGATGGGAGGGAGTCGGTCGTGGGGATGGAAATAACGTGAGAAGAAACGTGGAAGGAGGCTCAAGTGGGTGTGTAAGTGGCTACTCTCCCCTATACAACCAATCGATGAGCCGCCCACGAGTAGCTCGAGGCAGTTTAGAGCTGCGCGCGTCTACGTACGAAGTAGTTCACGGCATGTTTAGTCATTGGACGGGGCACTGTCGTGGTGCCAATGGAGCGATAACGACGAGTTCGAGGCTGCTTGAAGCTGCGCGCGTCTATCGTGAGATGGTAGGAACTACTTTATTTCATTTCAACTTGTTGGATGAGGCGCTGTACTACAGCGCCTCTGAGTTGGAGTTATCATGGGATTGGGAGGCCGCTATAAAAAGGCACATTGTTGACGCCGTGAAAAAGCAGAAAACGGTGAAGAATATACAGCCATCTTGACGTTGAATAGCGAGGGGTGGCTGGTTGACGCCTTGATACGGCGTTAACACATCTACTTTGTTTACCGGCTTGAAGATTCTTCACGAGAGTTGCCACAGAAAGGGTTTGAAGTACTCAAGCAAGTGCTGTCCTTCTCGCCATCAACGGTAACCTGCCCTTTGAATCCTCCTGTGATTCGAAAATGTCCAACCAAAACTGTCAAGCTTCAGCATCCTGATCGAACTTCAATAGTGTGGCATCTAGTAGGCGCCAACACTACCAGTTGTATGGATTGCATATTCGGCGCCAACATACACACTTCAGTTGTCCAGTATCAACAAGCTTTATCCCCTCTGTTGCCATAGAAATCGTAACTGGTGCAGTTTGACTTTGGCGCTTTGATCAAGCTTCGCGGTTCTATCATAGAAGGTGTTGTAGTTAAGCCAAAATTTGACGCCATGAGAAGTTCTGACTAGCATGATAACGCAACCTCTCCACTGGGTCAACTTTTCTCGTGGCTTTGGGGGGGCCCGATGAGAAGCCTTGCCATGGCGCCAACATCTAGCTCCGTTGTAGTTATTGGCTGGGGAGTAAAGGTCAAGTGAGAGAGGCCAGAAGTGAATCACTTCAATGAGTGAAAGCAAGCGGCATCAAAGTTTAGAGTTTGATCCACGTTCCTTGATTGGAGAGAAAATGGTGGTCGGGTTGAACGAGAGGTTAAGTTCAACAACACAGAGAGAAGCTCAGATGGGCCTTCTTAACCTCTTTTGATTGGAAGTCAAGGCAAGAAATATTGCCCCGTGGTACTTGACTTCAGAAGTCCACGGTCTCCGGCACATCTATTTGCTGAAGAAGTTTCGTAAAAGTATGCCAGTAAGAGCCCTCCACCAGCGCCAAAATGTAGAGTCCCCGTTCAATACCAACAAAAGAATCAACGGAGCGGCCTTTTCTGTCACCGCATCAATCTTCCACGACTTCGGCGACTTGAAAAGACTGAAGTTCTCAAAGTTGACATCAAATAGGCGCCAACCGTCGAGAGATGAAGTTGTGCCACGTCGATGAGCACACTCACCACTTCGGAGTGCATATATTCCAAGGGTAACTATTCCCAAATGAATTTCGCGGGTCGTAGCAGCTGGCGCCTGAAGTACAAGATACCTAGCTTCCCCTTCAAGATTCCGGATTCCTATTCTCGATCCCGTATCTTGAAAACAGAGACTTCTACGATGTATCTATTTCCAAACACCACCAAGCTCGTAAACAATGACGACGAAACAGAAAAGGAGAAGTGTCTTTCCACTTTCCAAACATAGATAGATTAACTCACTCGGCTCCCAACCGAACCTTAATCTCCAATTTGCATGCAAATCCACATCCGGGTGCATCTTACAAAAAAGTTAAATCGAGTTCCAACATGACTAACCCACAAAGCATCTATGTGAGTGGTTCCCAAAAACCAAACCCGGAAACCCTCGCAGGAACTCCCACTCGGCTCCCAAAATTCCGCGAAAGAGGGAACAACCAACCAACATGCACGCAAGAGGCCGCCAACAGAAATGGAAGTGGGAAAAAAACTGCTTTGCCGCATAAGATCCTCGCCACACCACGTCTGTAGGAATGAAAGTCGTTTCTTTCAATTCCACCTCGTGGCCACGACATGGATCGCACAAGTGCTTCTTTCTTTAGCGGTAATGTATCTTTCCGATGTAATCCTGAGATAAAGTGGTCGCAGGAATCGAGGCCCCGAGAGTTGGGCGGCTCGCTGTCATGTGAGGATGTGATAAAAATTCCTTTATTGTTCCTTCTCGTTCCTCATGATGCAAGATGTACTGTAAAGAAATTTCCGGCATGTTTCCCGAATGCTGCTGAGCGACGTAAAGGGACAAATGAAAGAAGGGAGTGCAAGTCTTGATTGAGTGGAGAAACTTGAGTGCGTTGTTCAATGTCAGCAAGCGTTGTGGGTCATCTTTCCCGCCCCATCGATATGTTGTATGTATGAGTGCGGACTTTCGATAGATAACGTCTTGTGTCGGTAGCCTCTTTCGTCTTCGTGAGATATACTTGTAAGTATTGGAAACATTCTTCTCTGCCAATCGGCAATTTGTAATCAACTCATGAGCCAAATGAGAAACACCTTTTTTATCTGCGATTATGAGACGAGGCGAGACATCGACGGTGGAAGCATGGTAGAAGCATGAGAGATATCGTAAGATGGAAAGCAGAAAGCAAATATCAATAGATATAAAAAAATTGTGGAGCCACATGATATATGAAACATAGTTTTGAATCTCGAGCTCGCACGGTCTTTTCCGATTGAAGTGAGACGAGCTGCAGTCTATAAATTCTTCCGAGCATGAACTCTGAAGACAGAAGACGAGGCCAAAACGGAGGGAAAGTCTCGGCCCGGTCCCCCTCCTTTAAGACACCCGATAGACTGCCCACTAGAAAGTCCCGGTGCCGGCATTGAAAACCCTTGTTGTACCTCCGTATTGATTGGAAATACAGTTCAGGTCCTCGACAGATTCAGTAAGACGAGAAATGTACTTCGTAAGAATCAGCACGGGATCTGAACGCTGGCAGCTTGTCATATCTGGAGATTTGATGATGGGAAAATATAGGGGAAACAATATGATTGCATGAGAGCACATTGCGGCGTTGAAAGCTACGTTGCACAGTGCAAGTTGTTCCATCGTAAAGCTGTCATTTGCCGGACCAGAAACGTCGGGGTTTGCATTGATCAGCAAAGCCATGCAAATCTTCTGGATTCTTCTGGGCTTCCAGAAAAAGTCGATAAAGGATTGGATTGCCAGGAGGCATCAACCATAAATAAAGAATTATAATTTGTTTGGTCGAGTTCATGGCTTTGGGTCGATCATGAGAGACTTCAGGGTGGTTGTCTGGTAATGAGGAGAAAGTAAACCGTTTTGAGTGGACAGCGGGGCGAGCTTCCAGACGGGAACCAGTGATGGGCCCTTGTTCGACGATCGTCTGATTGATCAAAGACACGAGCTCCTTTTCGGGAAAGACGACAGATCGGTACGGTTGCCCACAGTACGAGTGCGCACCTGCTGCACCTGCTGCACCTGAAGACTCTCCTTGACCAGCCAGAGCCCATCTCGCTTTCGAGGTGCAGGAAAGTGAACGAATGTGAGCAGAGAAGCCATTCTCACCCATTCAGCCCGAATCACAGGCATTCTGGTTGGCCTTTTACCCCGAACCCTGGCTTCATTAGTTCTGCACCAGACTCAACGTGACTTTGACTTTGGTGGGGGTACACACACAATCTCAAGTATATTTCTGAACAGACGACGAATCCCTACTCCTCCAGCAGCAGCACCGCGCCGAGCCAAGACCCCAT
>LLCD01000524.1:0-17598 GCA_001414355.1 Hymenoscyphus salicellus
GAACTTATACTCACATTCGTCAAGGCTGTGTAGAGTGGACATCAGATACGGGCCCAACCACGGGAGTCGGAAGATTAATCATTCACAACTCAAAGTTTGATCTATCTCTCGTAATAACGTGTTGAGTTGGAAATAGACACAAAAGTGATTGATTGATTATGAAACTTGGAGTGGCTACGTGGCCTTATATACAGGACAATAGTGATGATTATATACGTGACATCGTGATGGATGACATAATGATGATATAATAAATCCAGCACAACATAACGTCAGTATGCTAGCATGTCAAGTAACAAGAACTTACATGAAGACGTCACTTGTCCACTAGCGTTCCTTTCCTTCTTATAGCTTGAATCCGTTGGATATTTTGGGCCCCCTCCATTGACAATAGTCAAAATGGCGAGTAAGGTGATCAAGGGCACGGAGACCCCCTCCTGAGGTATAACACGTTAAATTGATATCTAGGAAATCATCAAATGGTACAAGAACTCACAACTGTGCATGAAACATACTTTTATACGGCTAAGTGTCCTGGAGTATAAAACAAATTCCTGGCTCCCAATCACCAATACCCGAGAACTGTATGCATTGCTGACGAATGAAAACAATTGTGATTTCGTACGACAGCGCAGGATGGCGTAAGCCAGGTAGCCAATGTTCTTGATTATACCTTCGCCTCGTCTGCCATGACTGCACCCTCCAGAGACAATTGAGCATTGAACTCTGGTGCTGCAAGCCCTTCTAATTTCCCACTCAATAAAGCCTTCAATTACCGACAACCAAGGGTTCCGCGGAAGCGCAAACGAGGTAGAGGAACAGTCTGAGAGATACGGTCGGAGATTCATTGCGATGGGGGATGATGCCTCGTAAGTAAATTCTAGAGACCGTTAAGCAAGAATTGGTTAGCTTTCAAATCTAGATATCGAGTGGGAAACGGAAGGGTATACGAGCACTTACAGCTTTCATGTCGTACTCGCACTCCGGGCGCTTGTTCTGTTACTTCAGTTTTGATGGTGGGGCTGACCAGGGTCTCTTACCTTGAACTAGTCGAAGTGAATGCGATATTTTCTGTGCTTGTGCGATGCCGGCTTCTTGTTTGTCTTCTTGGCAAGATTGGTCTTCTTTTCTTTCTTTCTTGGAGTTACCTGATAAAGGTCAAGGTACCATCTACCGAAATGTGCCGCAAGCCCCGCGTTTTCTGTGAGTCGCATCTTGACAATCGCCTTCTCCATCAGCAGGTTGAGAAAGGTTCCCGAATGCCTCCAAGGAATACAAAAATCCACAACTCTTGGAGTCGCTGATCAGACGGTCAAGGATAAATTGACCTTCTGGATTGATGGCATATTCCTCACCCCCAGAAAGACAAGGGTGTTTGATTGGTGTTCGAGCACGAATGCAAAAAGTATCTTGTTGTAGATGGCTTATGCTGCCGCTTGAGAAGCCATTGATCATTTTCCTCTTGTCATGGCTTCATATTTCAAGAAATATTGCCAGTGGCAACGTCCTGCCCGTATTTTTCCAAACCACTCGTTTTGAGCTTCTTCCATCGATGATGTACTATATTATATGAACCGCTTTCGAATCGTGTATTCTGAAGATATGTGGAAATTTGAGGGACTCGAAGACGGATATTTGTTCAATTTTGGACCATGTAATCAAGGAGAGAGGATGTGAGGAAGAGGCAACCTGGAAGTCTGCAATCCAGTGCTAGCAATGTGCGCAGTTGATTATCTTTCAAGTCTTATCAGGAACAAGAAATCAAGCATTTGAAGGGTTCCTAGGTGGAGTTCTGCTTCCAACCACGGTAAGTACAAACAATCTTGGAAGTACAGATCGCTTAGGACAAATTGATTTTGTCTGGTCATATTTCCGCTTCCTTTGCTATCTGAATCAGTACCGTACCCGGTGCTGTGGTGTATTCTTTCAATTGAGCTGGATATGTGACTCGCTTGGAACAAATAATAAAGAATAGTGAGATTGACAAAGGAAAACAAGAAAAGGCGCCTGCCTATAAAAAGATATTGACAAGAAACATAAAAAAGACACAAATAGCATCAAAGAGAAATCAAGTTTCAAGAAACTCTCATGGAGCTAAGCATTACTATATGCAGGGTTAGATCAAGTAAAGATTGCAGATATTCATCGAAAACGTACCTTCGTTCTCCTCCTCATCAGATGATTCCTCAAGAAGGGCGTCGATCTTATACTGCCAATCCTCCAACTCCATATGCTCGCCAGCATCGTCTCCATATTTCTGCTCATCAACAACTGTTTGCGATGAGGCTATAGGGTAGTAGTCAATGGCTTGCTCTGGATGTTGAATAGGGACAGACTCACCGGATGAAGCTGGGGAGGTTACGTCGTTCTCCTCGCTTTCGGAACTCTTACCCTCCGTGGCTTCATTCAATTCCTTTCTCAATGCTGCCAGCATTCCCTCACGCTCTGACTTAGACTTGGTGATGAACTGTTCGAAAAGCCTATATTGCCAACTATCATTTTTGTTGGCTGGGGGAATAGGAGTGTTTTCTTTGTCTGCGCGCTCAAGCTGTCTGACGAATTTGCGTTGCAGCTTTCTGCCCAATGCGATATCAATGTCATTCCCAAAATCGCGGATCTTCTTTACAATGTCAGGCGCAACGGTTCTGTTGCCTGGGAGAGAGATTGTATTATCAACGATGATTGGGGTGGGAGCCACGGCGGCAACAGGAGTGATCTTCTTTCTGGCCATTGCGTTTGAGGGGCGAGCGATTATAGGATTTAGCGAACTGCAGGAATTTAAGTTAGCGATGATTCCATCTAGAAATTACAAATCGCATAGAGGGTGAGGGCCCAGCTATTGATACTGTAAAATGCTGGGTATGCTGTTGAGATTCTGATGTCGCAATCTCAACGAACCGAAAGGATGGAAAGGGGGACGCTGAACAGCCGATCTAATTCAACTAAGAACTTACTTGGAAGGAGAAAGGCCCTGAAAGATCTGCAAGAGCTGTAAAAGACACCCCAAAGAGCAAAGCCGTGGGGAGCGATTGAGGGTTGGCGAGGGGTGGTTGACAAGCTGCAGCAAGTTGACTTTCTCAAAAAGGATACGTAAAGCATCAGATAAAGGCTGAAAGGGCTCGCTTGCACTAGCCCTAACTAGCCAATTCAGCCAATTTAAATGATAGGTTGGATGGAACTTATTGTGCCGATATTTGCTAGCCTTGACTGTCAAGCCTCGCCCAGCCAATGCTTCATTCACCAAATACGTTACAACCTTAGACAGACTATCAGCCAGTGAGTCTGAGAAAATACTTCAGTAATATTCTTGATTTAATTGCATTTCTCTAATTCTTTGTAATGATATAGATCTCTTGCTCACCTTTGCATTCAACAATTATTTTACAAAAGCTCTCGCTTCAAAGATAGTCCAGTAACTTCATCCCTTGCATTACCCTTTTCAACTTTTCTTGAATAAGTAGATGTTAGACCAAGACTTTCTTACTCTTCAAATTGGGAAAAACTCGTAGATTAGAAGATCCTCTTGTAACTTTATTCCTTGCATTCCCTTTTCTAACTTTATTGGAGTAAGCAGATACTATACCATTCTTGCTTTTCTAATCTAGGAAATATTTGTAACTTCGAGCCTTCCATTGGATTCTCTAACTTGTTTTGAATAAACCACCTCCACGAACCGTACCAAGCTACGTTTCCTGCAAAACACCCAATCCATACAATTTGCATTACCCGATGCCCTTTGTCCTCCTGGCTGGGAAAGCCTAGACCAAAGCCCCCTCCCTACATCAAACGGGAGGCCATCGTACTTCATTAAGTTCCTTGGAACACGGACTTCTACACCAAAACCCGCACACAATGCAGTGTGAGCTTTCTCTCACTCTCTACATATATTACTTGGACGTTCTGTGGGTTTCATTGGGGAGTTCTTGCCTTTGGGCACCTCCATTTACTAAACCTTCTTTTTTAGATCCAATAGTCTCACACTCAACTGCCGCGGTAGAACTGAGACAATAGCCTTTTGGGGAAGTTTCATCATTGCCTAGCTTCGCCTTGGTCTCCGCCTGGTCAATTGATATCATCATCATCATTCTCATCCCACGATACCTCCAACGATATCTCTGGATTTCATGGATCCATACGAAACCGACTCCGAAGACGAAACCAATATCGCCATCCCCTCTTTCTTGTATGGTGTTATATATGGCTGAAGGAATAGAAACCCTGAACTTCTCGAATTAGTCTGTGGAGGGGATTGCGGGTGACAAAGAGAGCTGGGTAGGCCGTTTGCTTCGTATGGGTTCAGAGGCATCTTATGATCTTCGAGATTACATAGCAGATTGTTTTCAGACAGTGGATTTATGTACCCCCACAAAATATCTTTGGAAGAGAAGCTATGTATGCTTCAGGATGGGGAATTTGGGTGCCTTGATTCGGCTGACGCAAGAGCACTTTGTGCGCTCAGGCGGTCCCTTGATATCCGACGCGATGATGGTAGTGGAATAGATTTAGATGGAAAGGAAAAGCTTTAAAAAGGTACCCATCGGTGCCAGAGGGGGATGTAATCACTCGACTAATTGACTATAATCGTGGAAATAATATCTCGAAGGTGAAATTTGATCGATGTCAAGATTGAATTTTTGAATACTATAACTGGTCAGTCCTACAAGTTATCAAATTAACACTTCAATTTTATTTCAAGGTTAGGCAGTTTACCAAAATTAATTTCGCATCAAGAAAGAATAGAGGTTTGCTTGAAATTTCATTGAATGAGGAGATTGTCACTTCATATCTTCTACGAAAGAGCAGGCATTTTACTAATATGTAAACAAACCACCATTGTGAGTTCACTTCAGCAGTCCATATATTCCATGTCCATCATCATCCTCAAATCCCCCCATAACAAATTCCCCTATGCAGCGTATTTTCTCTATGCTAAGCAAGTACGTCAGAACTGCTGTTGCCTCACTACGTGATGCCTAGCGGTCCGTCTGTGTTGACATTTTATTCCTCAACATCATCTTCTGTCATATCATCCTCAGTGTCTTGATCAGCAAAAGCTACCTTGAGATTCTTGCGAGATGGTTGCTTTGCAGATTCGGTGCTGTGGTGAGAGTGGTGAGAGTCTGGATATGCCATATTGTGATGTCTCCTATACTGCGAATCATGAGAGATGAGTGTTTGACGCGGGAATTCTCTTCTGACGTAGCTTTCTCTGACAAATGACTCTCTGGCTAGAACAGACGAAGCAGTGGCATATGGCGAACGATATGGAGGAGCATATGGAGATGAAAAGGTCGACTGGCTTGGTGACACAACCTGGTTCAAGTACTGTGGTACTGGGATCGGCTTGAGATATGGTTGAACTGGAAACAGGTAGACATTTGGCTCAACTTGTGGTCGTGGAGCAATGGGTCGAAATGTTCGTTGAGCTGCAGGAGATTCAGAAGCTGGGGTGACTTGAATGGACGGGATAAAGCCATTGACTGGGACTGGAACTTGAACAGATCGAATTGGAAGTGGTGTGTATTGAGCTGGCAAATGAGGATTGGTTGGAGTGGGAGCAGTGCGCATTGAGTTGTGGGCTGTAATGTGGGCTGTAATGTGGGCTGTAATGTGGTGATGTTGAGGTTGAGGTCTGAGCAGGTTTCCATGTTGACATCTCTTTCCATGTCGGCGGGTGTGAGTTTGGTGTCTTTGTAGTCTGAGAACTGGTGCTTCAGCTGGTGGAGGTGGTAGAGGAGGTGGAGAAGATCGAGGAGATTCAGATTGGACGCGTGGAGGAGGTTGAGATTGGGTGCGCTGACGAGCTCTCTTTACTGTAAATGAGAAGTCATTGATAGCTTGAATCACATCCATCTCGCTGCCATCCAGATTGTAGTAACCCTTCCAGCCATCGTCTTCCATCTTTACTTCAGTTGATTCTGCTGTGTTCTCTCTCGTGGTAGGGATCGACTCTGGCATAACAAATTGACTGTTTTCTTTGACAACTCTCTGAAGGAACTTTGGGAGGCGAAGTCGTATCTTCTTTCCGTTATTATCATACAAGATACCCTTCTGGCAGTGTCTTAGAGAAGCCAAGCTAGTGGGGTCGTTGAGAATTGCCCTTGGTGGCCTGCCGCCGTCAACTTTGTCCTATTTTTGAAAGAGATCAGCCTCGTCGAGTATAGGGTTGGGTGGTGTAGTCACGAACGTAGAGAAGTTTCGAGGCTGTCGTGAGTTCTGTTTGTTTATCTTGCGTTCCAGAACGGAACTCCCAGGGATCGCGATCTCCGCCGGGTGTCCAAAGCTTGATGTCGCGGTACTCTCTTCGTGCTTCGAGTCCAGTATGAAAATGTTGTCGTGTTGATTCTTCGTCGCTTAACGTGGCAGAAGACTCGTCGGAGGACTCGTCAGCCTGGCAACTATCCTTCTCGCACACCTATTTTGAAAAAGATCAGCCTCGTCGAACATAGGGTTAGGTAGTATAGTCTGAATGCAACTTGTATCATGGAGGTATGCACTTACCTCTAGTCCAGATGCGCGTCGCCCCATCTTGACATGATCTTCCCAGGTTTTTGGAAGTTCGTTGGGTGGTGGAGACAGGCTTAAGGTGCTTGCTGAAGAGTATGCAGGGCTTGGCGAGTATGATCCGCCTTCAACGCCCAGGTGTGCATCACCATCGGCCATTTGTTGGTGTTGATCAGTGCGAGGTGCTGTTTTGAATCGGCGATGATGGGAACCACTTGAAAGTGGGGGATTGCTCTTTTAAGTTATCCTCCTAGAGTTTCCCAAACTGATGGTGAATTGTGGAAGCAGTCAAGGACAGTGCATCTTCAGACGAGGGTGGAACCAACCAGAACTTCGCCTTTGTTTCTACCTGGAGTCTCTAACGTCAAGGTACAAGTTGTTACTACTTTTGTAATGCAAACCCTCATATCCTTCGCAATTTAGGCCACATGAATATCCCGTTTAACTAGAGCAACTTCCAAGGTGCCTTTCCAACACCAACTTCTTGTAAACTTCACTTCTATGAAGTAGTACTCTCAACATAGGGCATTTGTTTAAGTAGAATACCTTCTCCAAGGCATTATAATATCATATCACGGTGGATTTTGTTATTTCAACGGGTAGCGAAAACACATGCATGTAAAGGTGAACAGTTCAAAACAAAGTATCCAACAACAATCGTTAAAACTATGAAAATCCTCTTTGATAATTAGAAAACATAGAATTCATGTTAAGAATGGACTATTTATAATCTAATTAAGTCATACCATGAAATGTACTGACCAGAAATCAACGATTTCCCAAAAGCTCCATGAACGTATAGCCCCATTACAATCTGCAAAGAGAATTGTAGCTTCACTCTCCACTTTCATCAAGTAGTCGTAGAAAAGAATCATTGAAAGCCGAGATAATTTTCAGTCGCCTAGTAGGTACTGTACAATGATATCCCTGATTTACCAAAGTTCATTTGCTCATCGACTGAAACGCTCACAAATGGTGTCCTATCAACATTCAATAAGCTAGGAACATACCCCTTTTGGCATCATAACTCGGTATTTCAGCAGATGACAAAACTGGAGATTGTTAAAAAGGTGGCCTAGTATCGGGGATTGAAGCCTGTATTCGTTGGAAAGAGGGCCTTCGATGTTGAGCTACGCAACACTTATGAGTTATGTCTTGCCTCGATCTCGAATCAGTTTAATGGTTGAAAATAACACAAGCCTTAAGAACGAAGATAGATCCGGCAAGGATAGTGCCTCACCGGGCGTGCGGAGCCCTCTTCAATCATGCATGCCCTCTCCCCTCTGTACATGCCCCCTTTTATAGGGTTCTGCAAGTCTCACTCCTCATATGCAGGTTTGAAATCGAATTCTCTCACAATAACCGACATACCGTCCTAATTTCCACCATTACCAAGCCTTGTGTCATACAGTTCCAACCTCCATGCTCAAAAGCTCTCCACGCTCCTTTGACGGAATACAATTCGTGACCTAATACCAAAATCTCCAAGTCAGTTGAGTTCTTTGACAAAAACTCAAGGTTCCAGGTATAAAAGACAGAATTGGAACCCGAAAATGAAGAAAGCTTCGAGAATGTGTGACTTACCTGGTTCCACAAGCCATCGCTCTGGGAGAAATTCATCCGGTCGAACCCAATATTTGGGAGCATGATGAATCGGGACATGGGGTATCCAAATCATGGCTTCTTCGGTGGGACATATTTGACCGACATCATTAACAATAGTCTCGTTTGCTGCCCCTTGACGGCTAGTGCCAGCAGGCGGAGATTCCTTAATCACAGCAGTGGTATAAGAAATATTATTAGTAAGATTTGGTTGTGACGAAATCATCGAAGGAGCAGAGCCCGGGTCTTTCCCAAATACCTGGTCATGCTCAGCGCGTATCTTTTCAAGACAATCCGGGTTCTTAGAGAGGTTGTGGAGAACATATGTCAAGGTATTACTGGTGGAATCGTGGCCGACGAAAACGGATAGCCGCATTTGGCGGATTGCAAATGCCCGAAATTCAGCATCAAGTTTCTCAGGCTTTTCTTTCACATCTTCGGGGAGATAGGCTTGCAGAATAAGGTCGATGACTGCTCGCTTTCTTGTCTTACTGGCATCGGTCTTGCACTCATTGTAGCATATGTCGAGTTCGGCTCCTATGTATTGATCAATTTTTCTTCCATTGGACCAGTGCACTGGGGAAAATTAGCATTGCAAGTTCTGAGAAGCCTGTGCGAACGAATGGGAGCTCGCGATAAAAGGTCGACCGTGATAGTTCGAACAAGCAAATTTGATTGTAATGGGCTATCTCGGCAATAGAGGTTTATAATTTTTCTGTAGTTTGTAATCTCCGAGGGGACTTATGAGTGGCGGAAACGCAATTTTAGTCCTCCAAAAGTTCAAAAGCACCCAAGGAAAAGATTCAAAGATTACTTACTGTACCAACGAGCGGCGTTAAGAAATCCAAATGGGTTGTATTTGGCATTGGGTTGATGCCATCGTATTTGACTTAGCATACAATCAGCCAAAGTATTGTAGCCTTTTTGTGTCCCTAGATTGGCGTTTCTAAATCACTGGTTAGTGCGGTTGTCTTCTGAGGCAATATCAGTACTCACAAGATCGTGTGACCCATCATATCCATTGCTTGACGAAGAGTGACAGTATCCAAGTGGAACATCTTTCCGGCTCTTGCCAAATCCCGAATAGTGTCACAATATACAAGTTTATCATTGACCATGCGTGGAATCAGTGAGAGGAAGTGTTCTGTATTGAAGCCTTTGCTAAATGCGGCCCGCCATTGTCTCTATTCCGGTTCGCGCGCATGTCAAAAAGGTTCGGTCCAAAGAATCTTTGCAGTAAGTTTGGTCCACAGTGAGTCAGTATTGTCATCCTAGGTTCGTACCTACCCCTGGATCGTTGTTCAAACTTTGAGGGGCTAATATGTCCTTAATATCTGGCACAGTTGGAACAATCAAGCTTGAGTATTCAAACTGCCAGGGTCAAACCTGTAACTCCCAGAAAACTAGAACAACAACAAAAGGCAAGAATATTTTGAGAGGGATGTTACTCATCTGTTCAGCCTGAGCTTCTGATTTGTCTGGGTGCATGTGATGGCTGCTGGCGGTGACACAACTGCCAGAAATAGCTCGCTCATGGGCCAAGCATCTAGAAAGAAGACGCCCTCTTCTTGGAAGTCTTCAAAATAGATATCGTTAAACATGTATTGATAGTTTGCACCGTGGGGTAGCCTTTCACCAACAGTCTTGAGGAGCAGCAGATGGCCAAAGAAAAGCTCCGACCTAGCGCGACGGGCTGCAATATCAGCAATTAACGTCGACTTACTGTGAGGTGATTCCATTGTGGTAATTGTTTATCTGGATGGGCTTGAAATTTTTTGATTCAGGCTCCAGATTTTTGCGGCTAGCTGATATTTGACGACGACAAGGCGAAGGAACAGAATAATGTATAGGTAGTTGAGACATAGAGGGTATCTAGGTATGAATGAATAGTTTAATTGATACTTAAATTAAAGAAACCTGAGTAAAGTGATCAACAGAAAATAGACGAAACTGAGGTCGTGGATTTCGGCAACGTGAAAAGATTCAAAAACATACATCAGATGAAAGTTCAAAGATCAAGTCAACCTGAAGTTTCACAGACTAACGTGAATAGAAGAAAATTGCCCTTAATCCACTTGGGCGATCCCTTATATATGCCAGCAACCACTTGTTCTCACGAACACGAAAGATCTCATATCTCTAGTATTTTCAATCGACGCGAACCATAGCACGCACAACATAAACACACCTCTCATCTTCAAAAATATGTCTTTTGGTAAAAAAAAAACTCGCAACTATCATGATCATGCTATCTATCTACCGAGGCTCACTCCAATCCACCTGATCAGTAACCTGTCCAGCGGAAGGATGCACAAACAGAATCTTAAGTCGTAATCGCAATGGAGGCTATTATTCAACAAGTTAGCAAAAAGACAGAATTTTTCGGAATAACGGGTACGACTTACCCCCTTAGTCCCAGCAATCCTCATCGTCTGCGTCGCCTCCCCACCCGGCCCAATCTCCGTATTAGACATAGCATTCAACTGCAACTTCTGCGTCTTCGGAACCGCAGCCTTCAAATCCACCGCCGAGATAGCCTGATGCATGGACGTATTCCGAAACCTCGCCATAACCTGGACCATCCCCTCGGCGTTACGTTGAAGCTGCAGGGTGATATTGAGATCATTTTTATCATAGCACGGATGCGTAGGAATCGATGGAGCCGCCGCAGCAACAGGTTGAGGTGGCGGTGATGACATGCCGGAAAAGAGATCGTTTGATGCAGCTGCTGGAGCGGGTTGAGATTGTGCGGGTGGTCCACTGCCGAAGAGATCCATGATCGAACTCATGTTTGATTGTTGGGGCTGGGAGGAGTCGGCTGATGGGGAGGTTGCGCCGCCAAGGATATCCGCGAGTAGGTCGGCGTTGGTCGAGGATCCATTGCCGCCGAGATCTGCAGTTGGAGGGGTGCCATCGCCCATTAAATCAAATAGAAGATCCTCTTCAACTGGTTTAGCAGCCTTTGACTTTCTGTTGGAGGCCTTTGGTGTCTTCTTCTGTGCTTCACCCAAAACTCTGGATTCCTCTTTGATTTGTGGAGGTGGCATCTTCTCCAGGACACCCCTGCGAATTGCATCGTGACCAAACAAATTTCCATACTCGACTGCTCGCTGTTGAACTTCTATGTCCAGACTGGCAGAATTGCTTTGTAAGATTCGTCGAATTCTATCAATTTGTGCGGGCTCTGTGAACCGGGTGGTAAGTTTCATCAATGAAGTGATGATGTACTCGGTGGCGACCTGTGTTGCGTAACTGCTGTTCAAAATGGAAGAAAAGAGATCAACAACCTCACTCTGCTTGACTTCCTGTACCAATTCCTCTTCTTCATACTGTCCACCTCGGAGAAGAGCATCGCCATATTCTCCAATGCACCAAGCGCCAGCAAGGGTAAGACTTTCCTGGGTAATGTCTTTCTTCAAGCTGACATATAATTTCTGAACGGCGTAAATTTGCAATTCGGGGGTTGTTGCAATCAGACGGATGAACGAAGACAAAATCTGTTCCTTTACATAGTTGCCCGCCAACGACAAAACTCTCAACATCGTGTCGATGTGCCATCGCTTGTTGGGTGAAAATCTGTCTGCTGCAATACCAATTTGACTCGTCATGATCGGCTTGAACTCGTTATCGGCAACTTCCAAGAAAGCGAGGAGCTCTCTGATCAATAATCTCACATTGCCCTCGTTGATGAGTGTGAAACTAAGGTCCAAAGCACGTCTTCTGATACTGATATCAGGGTCACGAAGACATTCCAGAATGGTGTTTCGATGTCGTTGAACTGCATTTGGCTCGACGGCGACTACTTTTATCAGGGTATTCAAAGCGACATATCGAATGTTGTTATCTCTGTTGGAAAGGAACTTGCCAAGAATATTAACGCCAAGTACTCGCAGTCCAGAGTCCACTTCAATGTCAAGGATAGTCAAAACGGCTTCGTACAGAATCGAGTTTCCAACATTTTTCGACGAATCCGTGTTGGTCGCAACCTGGGCCAGGATATCATTGATTTGTTCACTTGTTTGGTGGTCCCCGCGACCAAGGACTCTCAACAATTGTAGGATTTTGCACTGAAGGAAAGGATCGGTAATTCCAGTAACATCGTGTTCGGGGGCGTATCCAGAGCTAGCCAAGGCCTTGAGGGTTCGTACCAGACTTCCGGCAAATGGTCTAAACTTCTCGACGATACCTTCTTCTCCTCCTTCCAGTTCATCAGCCTCACAGAGGTTGACAACCAGCGTTAAGCCACAAAGCAATACTCCGTGGTTTCGATCGGATAAAAGTGCTGCAGCCTTTTCGAGAAAATGCTCTTGTAAATCGGGAACCTTTCTACATATCCGCATGGCGCATAATGCAGCCTTCCGTCGAATGTATGGGTTTGCGGTGGAGAGGAGGGTTTCGATTTCAGGGAATAAATCTCTCGACATTTCGACAGAAGCTATGTTTCCGAGGGTGCACAGCGCAAGACCGACGATATATTGGTTCGAATGGTTCAGATCGCTAGTATTCGTGTAAGCAAATTAGGAAACCTGCCGGCTGGAGCTCTCTTACTTCTTCAGCGAATTGGTGACCAGTGTTAAAACCTCTTGTAATTCGTCCAATAGTAACATGGTACCCAGATATCCCAATCTCTTATCTGCGAATCGAGGAGATGCGAGTAATTTGAGGCATTCGATTTGGCCAAAATGGGTCCGTTCCCCAAGCGTAAAGAGGTAGAGTAGTTTGGCTACATTGTTCCGTCTGGATATGTTGTTAACTGGTGACTCGACTATCATCTGCCAGCAGTTCCCTACCTGACGTTGTGATCACTGCCTTCCTGCTTGAAACTGGCCCGAATAGCTGCACTCTCCTTTTGTACTACCGCCCGCTCATCTGCGATGGTTTTGGAGGCTCGCACATTGCGAATAAACTGCTTTACTAGGGCCTTTATCAGCGGGGAAGCAGAGAAGGGGGGCCCTGGACTTACGGGAACTCATATTGCCCTCGCTGGGCCAGCGGTTGTTGTTGTTTGTTTGGTGGAGGGGAGGTTGACAGCGATATTTTGGGGTGGTCTCAGAGGGGCAGCGGATGGACAGGTAGCTTCAGGTTCGTGCCTGCGTCACTTACTAATTGTGCCAGCTTTTTCGCACAATACAACTCAATTCTCCTCAATATCTGGCACAATGTAAAATTATCCTAGATATTTCGCACAATCAACTTCAAGTATTCTACGAGGTTAGAACAACGGCGAAATAGGCAGGTACGAGCTACTGCCACTTTTGTTGTCAACCCGGAGCCGCTCCAGCTTCTCGAGGTCTTGGCATCTATGATAGAATACAAGTACCCCGACTACCTCATGAAAAGTGGCAGTAACTCGTACCTGCCTCCTTAGCCGTTGTCTCGGCTGTCTTGGGCAATTCAAAGTAATTATCCTATAGACTTGGAACAATTTAATATAATTAGTCTACAAATTTAGAACAACGAGGGTAGGCAGGCAGGTGCGACCTACTTACTGCCACCTTTAATGTCCACCTCGAGACTACGCCCGAGGGCGTGAGTTGTACCTACCTCTATTTCATGTTTATGGTAGATGATTTTGAACAATATTTTGTAATGATTTCAGATATACAAAGATATATGACATCAAGATAATGAGAAAACTGGAGGTGTATGTATGCACTGCCGCTTTTAATCTGCTGATCGCAAGGCTCAGAGTCAAAGCCTTGATACTGAGGCATTTACAAACGAGGCTGTGGACAAAATGACGCCACAAGCGGCTGCTAAAGTGTGGCTTGGTCCCTGATCTTCCCCATAGTTTCGAAACTTCCAAGGCGATTCGACCATTCCCTACGAGTACTGACCTTGTGACAGATACCTGGTGTATCCTGATGTATTAATTGCAAACCTATTGGTTTCGCCCGCTCCTTTCCCATTTGTTCCTTTCTTCTACACCTCGGCATACCATTTTCTTTCGTCAGACTATAAAACTGCCATTATCGACCCCGAAAGCAGTTAAACCCATCTATTGTTCGAAATACCCGTCAACCTCGACTCTTTCACCACACACTTTCTCCACGAAACACTTCAAAATGTCTACGGGTACGGATATTCTCCTGGTGGGGAATGGCAGGCCGGAACATGATCATATCCTTCGACCTCGCGCTCTCAAACCCGGAAATCCAGCAATCATACGGACACTGAGTGAAGATGGCCACTTGGCAACGAGTGAGACTGGGAATACTTCCGGCCAGACAAGGTAAATAGAATAAAAATATCTACCGGGTATTTGCATAACTAATCTTTCTTGCAGTGGCCGTTCTACTCCCGTCCCAGCAGATGCGCCCCCATCAGCACACTCCATCTCCCATGCGCGCAAACAACTAAGAGCCCAACAGAGGCGCCGAATATTCCCTACAGTCGAATATGCCTCGCGGGTATCCCATTTCGATTCAAACAGCGACTATCGCGATTTCACCGGATTCTACGTTTTGTTTTGGATTGCTCTTACCATTATGGCTGTAACCACCATGTTACGAAATGTCAAAGATACCGGATATCCTATGCGAGTTCAAATCTGGCAGCTATTTACAATAAAAATATGGGAACTGGGTCTGGCAGATGGACTGATGGTACTTACCACCTCGGTCAGTTTACCACTACATCGGATATTCAGAAGTTCCTCAGGGAGGACAATGGGCTTTCGTTGGGCAGGAGGGGGATTGGCTGTTCAAAGCATATACCAGTGTTTTTGGTTCGCATTCTGGGTCGCGTAAGTGGAACCTGCCAGTTTTTGTGTTGGGAATATTCTAATACTTTTGCAGAGTACCTTTTCTTCGTCAGTGGACTTGGACAGCCCAAGTTTTTCTCACACTACATACCCTCGTTATGCTCATGAAGATGCATTCATACGCCTTCTACAATGGCCATCTCAGCGAAACAGAGCAAAGACTCCACGCTCTAGATAACCCCTCAACAGCCTCAAAAGCCCCCGCATACCAATACCCCACAACCGGCCAACCCGTCGAGGAAAAAACTCCGGAACAAACAGCAGAAGAGAAGTTAGATCTCTCCCAATTACGCGAAGATCTAGCAATCGAACTCATCTCCCCAATGGGCAACGTCACCTACCCAAAAAATCTGACCTGGTACAACTACGCCGACTACATCTTCTGTCCAACCCTCTGCTACGAGCTCGAATACCCCCGAACAAGCGGCATCGTCTGGTCCGAACTAGGCTACAAAGTCCTCGCCGTCTTCGGCGTCATTTTCCTGCTCACCATTACATCTGAGGAATTCATCGTCCCTGTTTTAGCTGAATCTGCAACCCGACTTGAGACCGTTGATTCGCTCTCTGAGACGGGCTTGATCCTTGCGGAGTCGATATCCATGCTCCTCTTCCCATTCATGGTCACGTTTCTCCTGGTCTTCCTGGTCATCTTCGAATACGTACTCGGTGCCTTCGCAGAAATAACTTGTATGTTCCCCTTTTCCTAAGCACCCCCTCCTCCCCGGGCACTCCCTCGATAGCCCAAGAACTCAAACTAACGCGTATCTTAAAGGTTTCGCAGACAGACACTTCTACTCCGACTGGTGGAACTCCACCGACTGGCTCGAATTCTCCCGGGAATGGAATATCCCTGTGCACCACTTTTTCCGTCGCCACGTCTACTCTGCTTCTCGACCTCATATTGGTCGTCCCATGGCTACGCTCATTACCTTCCTCATCTCAGCCATAGGTCACGAAATTGTTATGGCTTGTATTACGAAGAAATTAAGGGGATATGGGTTTCTAGCGCAGATGAGCCAACTTCCCATTGTGCTGGTGCAGCGCACGAAATGGGTCAAGGGTAAGAAGGTGCTTAATAATGTTTGTTTTTGGTGTAGTATGATTCTTGGGTTGAGTTTGATTTGTAGTTTGTATACTCTCTGTTTAGCAAGTGTTGATCCGGTGTTATCCATACCCATCACGTCTAAACTTGGCTTGGGATCTGGATATTTGGTCGTGCGTGGTTTTTTTCGAAGATTGTGGTCTGCTGTTGCTTTATTTCGCATATACCCCTTATACATTACGCCTCTTATATTTGCTATACATTTTTACATGCGTACAATACACTATTTGCCTTATCCGAACAATGATTTGTTCCCCTTCCTACTATGATGCATTGCTTCTCCTCTTCTGGTGTTCTGCAATATCTGTCGGTACATAATCCTAGTGATTAGCACCTGGCATTATGTCCTGGTGGACCCACGTGCTTGAGTTCACGTGAGTGGCTTGCTGTTCAGATACTTGAGCTCGTAGGATGCCACTTCACTGTCTCTTTCCTCTTCATGCAATAAGATATAGGAATACAACTACTTGTTGCATCACACTTTACGACCACCAAGTCGTACCAACAGATAGAGTGACAGTTTTCGTGCAAGGCGGGGAAGTTTTATCGGCTTTTAATGTGTCTATACAGTAATGTTACGGTAGGACTAAGTAGAGCGCTTTCATTAGTTAGTGTGCTGTTGGCATTGCCGCTTCCTCGCTAAAATACCGGCAGGCACGCAGTCGGCAGGAAGGAAATCAATCGTGAATCAGATTATAATCATGTTGAAAAGGTTCATTTCTTTTGAGAAGTTTGGCATTGTGTTGAGGAAGTTACTCTTATATTTCTTAGGCAGGAAAGGTATTTTTTCGTTCAAGGTTTTTCTGAATTTATCTCCAGAAGTCTCTTGTCTACAAGTCGATTACTTAACAGTTCCCTTTTTCCAATTTAATTTCTTATATTCAATGTACAATAATAGAGTTTCACATGAATTGTTTAAGGCTCTAGTGAGGGTGGTTGGAGACTCGCCCGCTACGATATGTAGGTCTGACGCATCGTAACATCGAAAGCCACCGCTATGTTATTCACAGCCTCATCATAGTGGATCTACTTTCTTTCTGCCTTCGCCTCATCAATGTTATTTTGGCTAACTATCAAACTTTCTAGCCCACATGGCACGCCCTCTTTCCATCCGTAAGCCGCCTCTCCTCAAAACGACATCTAGTTTGCCTGACCCCCCCCCCCCCCCCCCCCTGGCGTGGTTCGCCGCACCTATCGAGAATCGAAAACGAGGGTTGCTACAAATTGGGAAGGAAAAGTATGCCTCTGGAATAAGATGGAGATGCGCTGCTACAGCAAGCTGGAGTTGAACTGCATGATAGAATATGCCCAACCTCGGTCCGAGTCCTTATCCGCGACCGCGAGTTCCAAAGAGCAGACATGATAGGGGAGATGGACTTGGGTGAGTCGTTATGCTGTCACTCCTTTCACCAACACTACGAATCCAATGATATACATCAGAGGAAGCATACGATTGGGGGCCCTCAGGCGGGGGCGGGGGAAAGGTACATGCTGGGTTGTACTAGACAAATCGGGGGACGAGCTCCACGTAGGAGAAATTCGAGGCCGTTTTATTGTGTAGGTGTGGCCCGTGGAGCGGACTCGAATTGCTCCCATGTGGAGGACGATATGCAATACCGCCTTCGAC
>LLCD01000525.1:0-17592 GCA_001414355.1 Hymenoscyphus salicellus
GAATTGGTGCATACACAAGTCGTATTCGTCAAAGAACAGGTCGATGCTGTTACCGAAGTTACGAGGCATTTGAGCTGTTTTTTTGCTGATCAGTTGCCGATCGATCAGGATATTAGATAACGGGGAATAACTTACTCCACACGCTGGTAAAGATGCCACCAGAGCAGTTGGATCTTCCGCTGCGAGAATTCCTGGAAAGCCAAAGGCGGCCAGAAATAACAAAAATCGAGTTGCCTTCATACTTTGTATGTTAATGGCACATTGATGTCGGTTATCCTTTTCTCCAGTTTCACCACAGAAACCCCCAATAAATCCCGCCAACGAAGAGGAAGTGGGAAGGAGTTATGTAGATGAAAATGCAATGCCATGCATTGACATCCTAGAAACCCCTGATTCCGTACCGTCCTGCGGGTCGGAGGGTGCCAGTTTAACAAGCGGAGTGGCTACCGGAACAGGTTCGTCTTGTTTACTGGACTGCCCCAAACAGCCATAGACCCTGCAAAATTTCGCTTAACGTCGTTCTAGTGCCTAGTCACTATTACTTCTAGTTTTACTATAACCTAGCGTCTACGCTGAGTTTGGTTTTTAGGAGGTGAGTCTATACTTTGGGAGGACTAGTTTTTGCAAAGAGTAAAGAACGGCTGGTTCCGAGAAAGAAACTAGTGCATTGCAGGGATCTGGGCAATGAAATCGAGGTACTCGTCTCGGTAATTGTCTTATTGGAACACCATCGGCCTCCCCATTTAAAACGCTTATATTGGATTGGGTCTTCAAGGGAACACTCCGAATAAATATGGAGACCTGCCACTTGGACCACCCACACCCTTACGAAACCAAGTTTTCCAATTAGTGGGGTCTTCGGCTCGCAGGTTGAAATCCGCGCGAAACGTTCTAGCCACATACACCTAGATTTTGAAACTCCTCGAAAACAGGAGTAACGAGAGAGCATAGTGATCACCAAGACATTGTAACTTAGAAAATACGGAGTACAGAAACCACTCGTGGATCAAATATAGAAAGAGGCGATGAAGCTATTCAACTTCTCGGCAGACATCGAAAATCAAAAGATGCGTGCTACCTTCCTTTGCGAGCAGAATCTCCGAAAATATGATCCACCCACAACCCCCGCAAAATAAGAGACATCGGATCGTCTCAACATTCCTCTAGCGAGTTTCCCCTCAAAAATGATGTGCGAGATAGAGTTTAGAAGGAACAGCAGAGTTCACGATGAAAAGCTTGTGCTTTACCTTGCAATAACCGCCTGCTTGGTTCTTCTCCTAATTCCAGAAAGATTCTTTGCTGATCTTGAAACCACAACAATGCTATATCATTCATTTGCCCAGCTCACTCGCATTTGAAATCGTGAAAGTGAGCAAAACAAAGGTGGAGAGCGAAAGATCAAAGAGCCGGAACGCATTTCCGTTTGGTGGCGGTCGAATGACTAATCCATCTCCTTTTGGTTTTCCGCACCGCCCCGCCCCGCATATGGATACCTGCGATTTCTCTCTACTCTATAAAGTAAACCACTCCGTGAAATTGGTAGCCAAGCAGTCGTCGAGGACTTCGCGGGGAGAGTTGCTCCTTTCCCAATCAAAAATAGGGTCTTGTACCAAGGTACCAACAACTTCGAGCCATCGTTATCTTGCATGTATGCAGGCAGGGTTCACGGGAAAGAATCGAAGAAGTGCCGGGCGAATGCTGCTTTGAAATGGTCGCCCAACCACTTTTGTTACAACTTAGTCCGTATTAAAACTACTTCAACGCGATACTCGCTTAGCCGATCATTGTTCAAGGAATTTTGGATGCCAGAAGATGTATCATCATGGTACAAGACTGAATTTGGTCCCTAAGCTTCACCCGAGAGCTGGAGTATTCCTAAAGACTATTGAGAAACATTGATACAGGCTACTTGCGTGTTCTTGATAACCGTAGAGGGAAAACCGAAAAGATGGAGGGTCCAAGCGAGTTGATTGCCGAAAGCCAAAGCGAAAAAACCGTTGGAAGTCCAAGTTGGACAACTTGGACTTTAGCCTTCCCGTTTTTCATCGACAAACGTTGGTAACTTTATCTGTGAGCACAGACTTAACCCATATCCCCTGAGCGGTGAAAGAGGGCGGGAAGTTAAACGATTTTCACCTTGATGTGTATGTGCCATTCGATACGAGGAGATTTTCTTTCACTGAGTCGCATGATTACTGTAGTGAGATCGCGCTCTTACAGCTGGGTGGATTTACGGAGCGCCAGCCCTACTCTCTGTACTGACCTCCAAATGGCTCTTTCAATGATTCATGACCACGTTTTCTACTCAATTGGTTTCTAGCGGGGGGGACAGCATTTGTAACGGTACTGTGGGGTTCCAAGATTGTAGGAAGCGAACCTCCGTTTGCCAGCGCCTTAAAAGGTGCCTCGGAAGTTGAACTTGGCTGTGGAAACCTAGATTTACCACCTGGTGGTGTGAGGCCTGATCGAAGATTAGATTGATACGGGGCCGGAAAGTCTTCGCGTAAGTGGTGCTCGTTGCGGAAATGGTCGTCTATTTCCCCAGGCCCAGATAGCAAAGTAGGGTCCAGAAGTCCTAAACGGTGTCCATTACCACCAGGTGCAAGGCCTGCTTGAAGACCAGGGCCGCTTCGGGTAGAAATGCCTCCATCAGGAATCGATGGTCGGGAAAAGGGTGGCATATTTGTCGACGGTTCGAACACTTGATTGCCTGGAAAAATTGTTAATATTGTGCGGCAAATTCAATAGCGAAGGTTCCGAAACTCACTTTGCGGAAGAGGCCATGCATTTTGAGATTCAGGAAAATACTGATCTTTCTCTGGTGGTAGTTGGATTGGCTGGGGATTCATGTCGGGCTGAACATCAATATCCATGCCGCTAAGATCACCGTTGATTTCAAAAAATTGAATCCTGTTTTCCTATTAAGTAAGGGCACCTCTTCATAATGAAACAAACATACCTGTCCTCTACGTTCATAGTCTTAGGAACTGCCTGAGCTGAGGCCTTACTCAATGCATCACTCTGGTGAGAAGGTTGGCCACTTGGAAGATTGTGGCGGGGGTATTCCAAATCCACCAAGCCCTCCTTTTCAGGAAAAGTAGCTATATTGCGACCATCGTAAGGTGAACTGCCTGAAATCTCTTCTCTTGAAGACATATCAGTGGGAACAATTTGGGTTTGTATCGAGTCCAACTGAGCATTTTGTCCCTGATGCCCATAAACATAATGGTTAATCGGCGCCCTGGTCATTAGCGAGTGCTGCTGATAGCCCTGCGACGTGTTGACGCCCATTGCATCGTAAGTAAACCCAGTATTGCTTATACCCAAGATATTTGCTGTCGACGCTGTTGGAAATTGAGACACCGCGGCCGGTGCTGATGTAAATTCTTGAGGCATAGAGAACGCAGAGGCCGGAGTAGGATTATAGTTTTGGGACGGAAGTGGACGAGGGTGTTTGGTGGTATTCAACGACCCATACGGACGAGAGTGAGACTGCTGATGCTGAAAGCCTGTTTCGCCTGCTGTGAAGCGAAGCTGGTCCATCGGATATAGACCACCCGAATCCAAAGCTGGGGGATTACTAGTCGCGTGGAAAATTTGCTGTTTACGAAGGTCTTCCTCCATAGGAAGTCTCGTACATTTCTGTCCCACTCTTGATTGAAAATGTTCCCCAAGTTCGAGCATATTTGAGAAGCGAGTTCCACAACCCCATCGACCCCTGGATTCTAGATAGCCATCACAGACAAACGGCAGCCCCGGATTTTCAGACACAATGTGTGATAAGGAGGACACCTGATGCCTCATAAATGCGGCGTTGACAGTAGGTCCAAAATCAAAATACATAGGGTTAAAACTACCCGAGTAAGGTAAAGATGATTCGGAAACCTGTCCATTGGGAACTTGCGGAAATAGTTAGCATTGTTGGAAGCAGGTTTACCAAGAAGTAGGTAACAAACTTGTATATTTTGTGTTGTATGGAGGAAATTTGGAGGGCTGGGAGACTTTTGGCGCGGACGGAGCTAGTAAAGAGTTAGTAGGGCTATTGGATTGCCGTCCTGGTGCCCTTTGAATTGGCCTCTTCGGGCCATCGCCTTGTTTTCCCAATTGTGGTATCTGCACGTTCCATTGGGTAAAGATCTTGTCCAGCTTGTCCGGTGGCAGCGAAGTCATCTTTTGTCTTTGCTCATGATTCATGCCCTGGAACATTGGGTGGTTCAGCCGGGGGTCCGTTGTTCGTTGCTGTGGGTTGCCTTCATTGGATTGGGAATTTCCAAATAGTGAGAGTGTGCTCGAGTGAGGAACCGCCATTTTCTCTGCGGGGGTTGTTTTATTTTCCATTTGAGGTTGGTTTTTTGAGCGCTGTTCAAGTAGCTGTCTGCATATCAAATCTATAGCGGCTCGATAACCAACCTAAGTTATCAGCGACATGTATAACATTTGTGTCTGAATCAACTACCTTATCCCGTGATGTCTCATAAGCCTCCTTCTCGTACTTCATTGCTGTTTCAATCATCTTGTTCAAAGGAGGAGCAATTTCTTGGTTTCGACACGCGAGGCGAAAATTTCCAATGCTATATACCTGTATTAGACTTGCATCAGTAATCCTATCAGATCCTTGAGCTTACATATTGAATACAAGACCCATTCTTTCCTGAATTAACAACTGGTTTTGCCAACCCCTGATTGGCCCAGTTTGGGCTTCGATGGTTTGACGTATCAATTGCTGTATTTGCCGTGTAGAATTTGACGCCCCAGAATTTGTATTTTGTTGAAGACCTACCAAATTAGATGAAGCATTGACCTTCTTTTCCGCTTGTGGAGTTGGAGAAGATTTGATGTTTAAAGATCGAATAGCATCCACAAGACTTGTCGCATCCTTTTCCACAGGGTGATATTTTTCATTATGTCGATTGAGTTGTGATCGAGTAGAGAAGCCCATGGAGAAACAATTGGTATTCCCACAGCGCAGTTTTGGTCGATGTAGTAACTCATGATTGTCTCTTTGCTTTGGAGTACTAAATCCATCGGTACTAAAAGGGCAACGCAAAATTCGGCAAACGAATGCCGATCCACCATAAGTCTCTGCAAAATTCGCTATTTCATTTTGATCAATCGTAGGGAACATATGGTGAGCATGTTGGCTCAGAAGAGCCTCTGATGCCGATAGATAATTGTTCCGTATGGTGCTAAGGTGGGTTGGATCCGTATCGCAGGGGTTTGTGGGTGTGTCTGTACAGTTTTAGATATCGCCAGTGAAATCTCAAATCATTTCGAACTTACTTTCGGTGGACTTGCTTGGCCTGTCTGATATATTATCTGGGCTTAATGAATCTCTAAACGAAATGAGTTCTAAAATGAACTGTCTCACCAAAGGGGCTAGATTTAGTATGTCTAAATTCAGTGTTTCAGGTGGTGGAGAAGGAAGGGGGGGGGATTTATGATCCCCGACGCTATTTTTCTGCAGTTGAAGTAGTGCAGAAAGTTGAGACACGAGTTCCTCAGAAATCCGCAACTTGTTTTCCGCGCAAAATGATGCATATGTTATAAAATGTCGATGCCAATACTGGTTAGCATAGAGTTGTAAGCCGTGAAGCCCTTGGACAACAAGTTCTGCCCTGTATATTTCTTCGTTTGAAATAAGGTCCACACATGTGTTGAGGTAAGCTGTACACGAAAAAGCGATATTGAAATAGGCATTTTCAACGTTGATAAATGGGCTTCCATCTCGATAGTATTTCGCTTTGAGAATATATCTGTACAAGTTAGCGACTGGGCAAAAGAGAATGAAGGTGCAAGCTACTCTTTGGCCGAAAAGTGAACAAAATCAAGTGTATTTGAAGGCCCATCCTCAATGAGAGGCTGGCAGTGGTTGAGAATAGCTTTGTCGATCTTTCCCTTGCTCGTCAGAAGAGGAAAACCAGGTCGGAACGCGATGCCGTCAAGGACTTCGTAGCTCTTGAGATTCCTGTGCGAACATGCCATCCACTCGAGAATTTTGACTGATAAACTACATGTGTATTTATCGGTCATGATTCTTTGGAGGATTCGTTGATATCTGTGGAAAATTAGAATATAGCTTCATCACGAGAGGGATGCTTTCTTACGCTTGGTCAAGACCCCTAGGTAGTGCCGTTGCTCTTTCCTCAATATAAGACTCGCTGAAGCAATATCGCAACTCCTCGACAACGAGCCGTACCCATAAAAACATTCCTAGCGAAGATCAGCTCCCATATTTCCCCTTTCGCTCTAAACCTACCATTTGCCTTTTCCACCAATATTTCTTCGACCTTGTCAATCAAAGCTCTATTGGAAGTTGGAAGTCTCTTCATCTTGTGCTTTACATAAAGTAAAATATCTGTTTCGACCTCTTCGCGTTTATCGAGTGATATTTGTGGCTTTCCAGACAGCTTCTCGTTGATGTAATGATCTTTGCGACTTGAAAAGATTATCTTGCATTTGATGAGTGGGGAAAGACAAATGGACTGAATCTCCTTGAGAATTGACTTTTGGCTTTCCTTCGAGCATTCGTCAATTCCATCAACCAAAATTCTGACCTGGGGAACAATCTCTAGCATTTGTGGAAGCAGTTTTCGTAACTGAGCCATACTGCAACTCACTCCACAGTAGACATATTGATTGGTTATTAGTGATGCGAGATCCAAATTTGATCTAAGAAGTTGGAGAGCGATAGTCCTCAAGACTTGATCACAAATGTTCGCAGGATTCTTACTATTGCAAAAGTAATAGCATGTAACTATCCCTCGCATTCGTTTCAAGAACCGTACAGTGTAAGAGCACATGACACTTTTCCCTATTGGTAAGATTAGTACCCGCAAATTAAACAGGCCAATGCGACATACCCGCTCCGGGTTTTCCGTTGAGCCATAATACTGGATTCTTCGTGTTATCTTTGGTCCATTCCTTCATTTGTCTCTCGGATGCAATCCATCGACAAGTTTCCTCGTGTCTCCGATGGCATAATCTTTCGTACTCAATGTCTTGGTCTTTGTCGTCAATTGACAACCAAGCAATTGAATGTTGTAACTGGGCAATCCTGGTAGCCTCTTGGGCTCGTTCTTGTTCGAGTTTGGTTTCGAGTATGTGGAAGGATGCCGCTTCTCCGTCTATGAAGTCTCGTTGCACCTGAAGATTGTTGATGATGCCGGAAAAACGACTTTCGTAATCCCTCCAAAGCGACAGAAATAATATATGCCAACCTAGTTTCTATATGAGCTGTTGTAGTTCGATTTTAACCACCTAAGCTCACCTCTTTTGTTCAGCAACTTATAAGCTTCAATATGAAAGTCAACAATACTGCCGCATACTGTCGCTAACCCTTTTTGAAACTCTGCATTGTCCTTGAACGCTTCTGCGTATCGATCCAGCCGTGGAAGAGAAGAGCCGATCTTCGCGTATGCGGAAACCAGAGCCTCGAAAATATCGCGATACTGGCTTGCAATCTATTGGCATTTAGCTGCCGTTCCAGAGCATCGTGGGTCATTACCATACCTTGAGCAGGAATTTGATCGGGGCCTGAACAATGTTCAAGTTAGACAGGATATTACAAGCGGGGTAAAAGCAACTGGTAGAAGGCACCAACCCAAGCATACGGCAAGAATGGTGTCCCATTGCACAGCACATCAATCGCTGTTCCCAGTTTCTCCATGCCTCTCAGCAGCGGTTCGACGCGGCGGATATTCTGATTGCATTGCCGTCTCCTCTGGCTGCTTTCAATTTCTCGCACGGCAACCCAGACATCTTTGAGGCTGGTCGACTCGAACTGGTGTGCATCTTCAATGGTGATAGAATCCTTCAGTCTTTCGAAAGCACCCTCGATATTGCTCCTAGGACTGCCCATAGCATGAAGAAAAAGCGGACATAATATCAGGAAGAAGTAGGCGACAGCGGAGAGAGAAGAGCAGAAAAAGAATCGCGAAAGAAAATCATGTTTGTACTTCAAGCCTCAGAACTCTTGGGCTGACTACATCACTGTAACTGGTCTTCTGCAAGGCACCCCCGCTTGGGGGCTGAGCTGGAGGCAAACAAAATCTGCCATCGGCTGGCGCTACCAAATGTAGAGAGCAAAAAAATATCCAAGTATAAACTATGGACATATCACACAGCAGAACAGTCCTCGGTTGAGTTGTAGGTTTCAAGGCGAGGTTGAGGTGAAAGGTCAAGGAGGAGCTAGTGTGGTTTTCGTGCTGGAGAAAGCTAGGCCTTGATACCCCGCCTCCAGGTGGACATTTCAGGTAGCATTTAACACATCAGGTTTACACCTGCCTACCTAGCCCTTATTCTTCCTACTTCATAGGGCAATTCAAATCAATTATCCTACGCACCTGGAATAATTAAGGACGATTACCCCAGGTGCTTTGGAACAATCAAGGTCCAAAATCGTCTAGAAAGTTGTTTTTAATTACAGCCGCTTTTAACTTCCCCCGCGAGCCCGCAATGACCCTAAGCACTCCAACCTCAACAAAAATAATCATGACATGAGGGGAGGAAGTGAGATTTCCCAATGCGAATTACCAGAGAAGAAGAAGCAGCAGAGGCTAATTAAATAATCGTTTGAACAGAGGCACTGAGGCCTAGCTCTGTTTTTAGTTGAAGGTAATCAAGACATCTATGCTCATACGAGAAGCTGATATAATCGATAATATCATAGACTTGTTGCTAATTAAGAAGGCGGTGGGCCCCTGTGCGCGTAGGCCGTGCTCTCTTAGGCGCACCATACTTTAAAATACGATTAATCGTCGACCGACTAATTCTATACACCTTTGTGATATGAGCAGGACCCTAATTGGGCAAGCCAGCGTAGCTGCCGAATAGCCTCTTTATGCTTTGTGAGGATTTCGAAACCTAATTGATGCCCTGGCATAGGATTTGGTGGTGGAATTATCAAAGGTGCAGGGCAGGTGTACACAGACTTCTGGTGGTGGGTTCGTAACGAGTAAGAAGGCGCGGGCTGCGGCTACCAGAACAATGTAGGCGAACTTTTTGCCAATTCTTGGCTTGAGACCTGACATCATGTTGTCAATTCCAGGCCAAACGTAGCATAAACCGGGGAATTTGCCTTTGGCTTGATTGGTTCGAAGTCAACCATGCCATCACCGAACAACAATATGGGTTGAAGAGTTCGTGAATTTGGTCTTCGGTACTCTCCCTTCAATAATCATACCATTTCCTCCACCAGGTGGGGGTAGACGCGGGTAAGGGGATTGCCCATGGCAAGCAAGTTAGAAAATATGGATATTTTGCATCTTTTGAACTGATGCATACTGTATTCAGAATTACTACAATCTAGCATATTGAGTGTTTCTTTCTTCATAGGAATGATAGCCTCGTAATTTCTCCTTGCTAACAATCTAACTCCACTCCCAACAACTCCCATCTTCGCAATACATCCAACCACCATTCAGTCCCTCAACGAATTCACATCGATACATTACTCAACCCCATGCAGGCGGGGGAGTAACTATATCCGGATCCAAATCCAACAAAGGACGCAAGTTCTTCATAAGAACCGGCTTGACCAAAAATACGTCCACGCCTGCATCAAATGCATTCTTTTGGTATTCCTCAGACGAGAAACATGTCAAAGCCACGATGCGCACTCGGGGGAGACTATTCTCTTTCTCGAACCGCCGAATCTGACGTGTCGACGAGATTCCATCCATCACTGGCATGGAGATATCTAATACCTGTTAACCCCGAATCTCTTACTTGTGAGAGAGACTTGCCCATGAAGATTATCTTGAAAGTTTGGTACCCAGCTTGGTATTTGTGAAGAGCTTCCAAGCCGTTGACAGCTGCTGAATGGGTTTCTCCTGCTCGTCTCATGTGGTTCACTAGGATCTATTTGATAATTGGTTAGCATATACATAAGCATGACATAGCTCAATTGTTAGAAACCACACATACCTTGAGATTTATTGGGTTGTCTTCAACGAGAAGGACGATGGATCTTGCGACTGCGATATCAAGGAAGTAATCACGGCCACTCTCAGATACAGTTGGTGACATTTTAAGTTCGCTTGTTTGCTTTGGAGAGAAAGGCCTCGCAATGATCGTTCGCTCAGAACTTGGTGAGTTCATCGGCTTCGATATTGGGTCATTGACATGGCGCTGTAGGATTGGAACGTCCGGGAAACCGTATGATTGTGATCTGTTAACACTAGCCCGCAATCCAGGCGTCGGAGAGAAGGACGACCGGTATTCTAAACATAATCCAAGCAGCCTTGCGAGTTTATAAGGTCCCACACTGTACATAACCCGTTTCGTCAGTGTGTTCCACTCTGCAGGGTAATGGGAAGGTACTCACGGCTGAGAGAGGTGAAAAATACCTTCATCGTTAAATACCCTTGGACCTTTAAAGACGTCTTCCAAGACAATCAGAGCCTCCCGTCTTGATACCTTCTCGCTTTGATTGATTTGCGATTGCAGGCCCAGAAGAATCGCCCCTCCTGCCTCCACGATCGACGGCGATGTTGTGACTTTCATGTCGAACCCTAGAAGATGGGAGTCAGTCATGGCCTATCAAAAGTTATCTCAGGATTTTGCACAAGATTGATGCTGGGGTTCGGGAATGATTCAGGAGTTGATTTATGAGTGACCCAGGAGAAAGAAAATGGGAAAACAGTGTCCTCATTACCTACAGTCCTCTGCAAATCTGGTTATTGATTCTTTTACGGCTATTAGCCTTTTACCGTGAACACTCAGAATTCCAAGAGACGTTTCGTCCATATCTGGACGGTGATCGAATCCTATAAGGCAAAGAGTCACATCCCGAGTCCAGGTTTTGATGTCTCGAATCATAACACTGCTTGAAATCGATTGTGAATTGGGATCTGGAAGTTCCGATGCCTGCAAAGGTACTGAGACTGTGACAGATGTCCCAAATCCTAATTCGCTTTTGATGTCAATACATCCATCCAGGTCTGTGACCAGCTGCCTCACAATTGAGAGTCCCAGGCCAGTGCCAATTGAAAGGGGATTCGCCTGCGCAAAAGGCATGTAGAGACGATTTGTTAAGAAGTCGCGAGACATCCCTATCCCGGAATCTGAAATTTCGAGGACCACTAGGGGCATTTTTCTGGCTTGAGAACCTTCCGCCAAACGGAGTGAGACCTTGATCAGTCCTGCTTCCGTGTACTTGAGTGCGTTACCAAAGAGATTTGTGACAATTCGTTTCCACGCACCTATTTGTGATTCAAACAGCCAGGACGACTGTTTTTGTATATCGAGAACAACCATGACATCGGGGTTCATACCAGGTGGCGTACGTCTTAAACTTCTTCGTCGAACCGAGTCCTCATTGACGACCACAGAACTCCTGGAACGTCTGTCCGTACTGTGATAACGATGACCTGCGAGCACTCCTTCGACCACTGACTCAACCAGATTACTAAATTCAAAACAAGTAATTCCATTCGAGGAAACCAGTCCTCCAGGGCCTTGCAATTTTTCGTCCTTTGGAATGTGATTCTTTCTCGATGTGCTCATTCTAGCATAATCAAGAATGTGATCCATAGTATCCAGAAGAACCTCCCCACCTGCAACAAATCAGCATATGTTTTTCTCTTCGACTCAAGTGCCGGGAGCAGTAAGTAAGGTCACTAAGACTGGAAGCTCGAAAGGGGGAACAAACACGTTGTCATAGTCCGGATGAGTTCATCTTCTTCGAGGTTGCGGCTTATATCTTCCATGGTATCTAATGTCGCTAACAGTCCATGGAGAGGTGTTCGGAGCTCATGGCTGATAGATGAGATGAAATCTGCCTTTGATCTATCGGCTGTCAATGCATCCATCTTCGACTTTTCCGCCATGATACAGCTGCCAAACCCAGCAAGGTAGGTAACGTCTTCCGAGTGCAGAATTCGACTGGGGTTTTTACTCCAAGCTAGACTTCCAGCGAACCATTGATCCCTATAGTGAGAATCTCGAAGTTAGTTTACTTCTTTGAGAAATATTCAAGATTATTGGAGTATGTCTCCGAAGTAAGTGCCTTATCCGGGGTCAGGAGGCATGACTCCAACAGCGACTAGAATAGGAGAAAGTGCTCCGAAACTCACTTACCTTTGTGGGTCCCATAACTGTAGATAGTCAAGAGTCAGTATCGCCCTTGCTAGAAATGTGCTTGGAGAAATGAGGATGAAACAAAAAGATTATCCAAGGAGGAAGCACAACCTGACAGAGGGAAAAGAAACTAACCGGAAAAAAGATTATCGCCCTCGCACCCGGAAAAAGGTCCAGCAGTCTATTGTGGTTAGTCCAAATAGTATTTTTCCCAGCCAGAAAATGAATGATTGAAATCAGCAGAACTTTTACTCACTGATAGGATCTCATTTGCTCTTTTTCCCTTTCAAACTTCCGTAATTTCCGTTTTGCAGCTGATCGTTCTCCGCGACATTCTCCTTTGGTAGGGTAGGGATCAATATCTTCATAGAGAAAAGGAGACCCGTAGTCATCGAATAGAAAGATGTTTCCGTGTGGATATTTGCTGAGAAGCCCTTGCAATACGGACTGTGGTATTGCTAGCTGACGAGAACTGGGCCCTGTAAATACACCGTCTGCTTCTTCCTGCAATGAATAGCCTAAGATCTCACAAGTAGACGTCTTCAAATCTGTTCCAATTTTGTTGGAGGGTGTTCGGTTGATCGAGAGAGTGAAGGATGTGCTAGGTGTTGATATCATGTTGAGTTGGCTAGTATTGCTCGATTGGTTATCAGCCCTACTTTGAGTCGCTGATAGTTCACGGCTGCCAGTTGTTTCTGGTGTGCTTGTCATTTCGACTGATGATTTGGCGTACGTGATTTCGACATCTTGAAGACTTGCGTTCACAAAAATTATTCCGTCGAGATCGCTCGCTTCACGGACTAAATGACTAGCCCTGGAGAACAGTGCCTTGATCGACGCATATGCGAGCAGATCTTGTTGCGCGAGCTTCGTTGTCCGTTCTCCACCTTGTTCTTCCTGGTTTTTCTCTCTTTTCGTGGAATCTGGCAATTCGAAGTCGTTTGTGACTGTGCTAGGTTTTCCCAAAGAGCCAAGTCGACTCTCAGGGGGCCTATTGGAAATGGTAGCTGCAGTAGAATCCGGACTCGAACTTCGTAAAGAGGCCTCGTCAAATATTAAATCGGGTTCACTTGCATTTTTAACAGATGTCTCCAGCTTGAGGAAACTCTCCAGTCGATCAGATGCCGCGGCGAGAACATCATTGGATATTGGCGAACGATCCCCATTCTTACTTGGTAAGTTCTCGAAGTTCCTAGCGTCGCCATTAAATGCATCGGTCCACCATTCTCTAAGACTGGGTTTACCCTCAACAAACAGCCCCAAAGCTTTCACCATTTCTCGAGAACGCTCCAGGTTTTTCTGAGCCTGAACCAGCTCAAGATGCGTTGTGATCACTAACGCGATTTCTTTGAGCTTTCGAAACCCCTCCGGATCCAGACCGCGACTACGAGGTTTGTTGTCAACTACGCAGTAGGATCCAATTAGAATACCAGAGGTTGTCTTGATCGGAATCTCGGCGTAAAATCGCATGTGTGGCCACCCAACAACAAATTCCTTCTCTCTAAAACAATTCTCTTTCGAAAGATCGTTGATAACATATAAACTTCGGTTTGCATGTATGTTATAGGTTGTTTTATCTAGGCTGTTGTCGTCAGCCATGAAAACATGCATTGTATCCGGGCAAATGCCTGCAATATAGTCAATTTAGGTTTTCACAAAACTAAGAGATATATATTTCATACCGAAAGAGAGATCAACAATTTGGGCGCCGAGATACAAGCCATCTCCGGGGTGGAACTGCTTTGCGCAATCAAGTGAAATACTTCGGGTTGCTTCTGCGAGAATATATTGGTGCTTATGGTCAATTAAAGAGATAAAGGATCGCTGACAGTCGAGCTGTAGAACCCCCAATTGTGCCATCGCAGTGAGCATTGGGTCATGCTGTAACTGATCGTTCTTTTCTAGGCTCGCATTCGAAACCTCGTCGATGAATGCACTGTACTGGGAGGGACGAGGGGTAGATGAAAGTGTTGGCGACATGTACGTCTTCAGTGGAACGAATGATTTATCCTCCCATGTTTCCTGTCGAGCGGTGCGAGGGCTTTTATAGTAGCTTGGAGAAAACATCAGTATCTGAATGCTCTGGGGTATGTCACGAACGTACCGAACCATATTTTGGACGGCGGCACTGGCAAGAATCTGCTTTGGCCTTAAGCGTTGGTTGTCCGAAGTTCGAACTTGAACCATGTTTGCGCCAGGTGGTATCGTGGAACAAGAACGATAGATTGGGGCGTGTTCCGCAGAATATAGCGGCCAGCGGGGATCGGTGGAACAAGAGAAAGATAGAGCCAGAATGAAATAAAAGAAGAATGATATTAGGACGGCGTATTAGGATTCGTGAGGAGATCATAACAAAGCTCGACACAAAACGAGGGAAAGCAGATAAAGTTGGCAGAATTCCAACAGCTCTGAGACCAATGAAGAGAAGTGGAGGAAGGTGTGGGGACAGGAAGGAGTGATGAATAAATGTCAAAACCACCTGCACCTCAACCACTCCAGCCTTTGAAGCTTGGAAGGAAGGAGCGACTCACTTGAGCGTCAATTCTGGCATAGAACATCCGGTAGGTACCTAGTTTAAGAAGAAATGAATGAATTCTGCGACACCACTTTCAATGCTAAAGAGCATCAACTTGGTTGATTCTGCATATAGAGCCATCACGAAGTTGAATTAAGAATATCCGTGGACACACGAGCTCTAAAGATCATGTGAGCCCTGTATCAAAACTCCAACCTTCGTGGTTTGTTGTTGTCCATCATGAGAGAAAGATGGTGGTTTGGTGAGGGTTGAAGGTCCGGCGTCGCTTACCTACCTAGGTTCAGCTTGCGCCGGGGATTTACCCACCCGGTTCTCACGTGCCACTTCTTCAAATCAATCTGACGGTTACTTTTCCCTTGTAAACCCTGTGAACCCCTCAATTTCTAAGTGTAATATCTTGTATTCCAAATTCTCGGTTGCACTTCTTTTGTTTAAAATTAAGCTCAAAGAAAAATCGTATTTCTTCCAAAATTCAATGCTTAGCACGTAACATGATAAACATTTATGACAAGACCAACACTTGAAGTTTTCATCATGGAGAGAGAGTGAGTACAAAATTTGTGAAATGCCTTCCTATTTAATAGATGCGCTTGTCCCTATACTCTTGTTCGCGGAGTTAGAGTCCAAGCTCTCGTCATTTGTGAAATCTTCGCTTTCTCAACTAGTGCTTTCACTTTGAAGGTGCTTTTGATTCCCATTACTAGCATGTAGTCATAACCAAAACTTGCCAAAAAAAGGAATTTTTTTTAAAGAAAAGACTCGGACCTGCGATCCAAATACTTATAGCTCCCCTCTTTGAGTCTTTGATTAACGTCTTTCTTCTTCCTCGATTGTTCGCGAGATATACTGGAATGGTAGTAATGCTTAATCCGTACCAAGAAATAAGAATCGTTCACATTGGAATATATTCTTAAAAAGATATAGCTAGCTTTGTGAGACTTATGGTATAAAAAACAATTTTGAAGTCAGCTTAATTCGAAATTACTTCACGATACCAAGGGGAATACGATTTTCAACTTTCACGGAGCTTAAAAGTAGTAAAATATAGTTCAGCCATCCAAGGATCTTCTACTGCACTTTGAATGCAATGTACAGAGCCAATGTTCAAGCCAGATTGGCAGCCACTGTAACTAGTGCAGGTGTGACTATTTGCCCCCTAAATTACCAGTCAGGGCCAGTTCAGGCTGCCCCACGAGGTCAAATGAAAAGGGTTTTCAGCCCATGGCGGACCTGGAATCTCCGCCTATAGCGAGCATTCATGAATGCGACGACTATACAGGAGTCGAATTTCGTGACTTTAGAACTCGCAGATGCGTTGATGGAAAGATTGAGGGTGATTTTGGAGAAGTGGTGGAAATTACGAAAAGACATCTTAAAGTGTAAGAATCTTCACGATTGTTCTCCTGTCCTATTTCCTGGAGGATCTCAACCACTGGCACCTGATCTGAAAGTTGGAAATGATAATTCCGGTGGTTGTCACATCCATCTTGATCCCCTCCTTCCGCGTTGCCATTTCAAATTCGTAGAGGAGAAAGATTCTAGGTCGATAGTCGAGATCAATTTTCACCACCTCGCTGACGAATACCCGGATGATAGCTGAATTCTGGTGGCAAATAAAAGTAACACCATCAATCATATGATAGGTTAGTCTTCTAGAATCCTTCCTCATCCCTCTTCTACCCGGCGTTCGAATTTTCTTCGCATTACTGATGATACCTCGGGTCCTTCCAACCGGTATGTCACCATCACTTCCCGTAAAATCGCGATATACCATTTCACAGCCCTATAAGGTTACAAATCTCAAACCCGTCCTCCCACTGCAACCATGATTCCTCATCGTGATAAGATACGAGTCATATGACCCATCGTGTTACCAGCGGAAAGGAACTTGAACGCCATGCCTTGCACAGAAACACGCGGAGTTTAGGGGTGGTCCCTTCATCCCTCCCTCCCCCTTCATACACACACCATCAACAGCCATCATCCCTCTGCCACACATCATCCGGCCTCCCTCTCCACACCTCACTCCACGTCCCGTCCCGCACCGCTTCATCCCTCCGCCTCTTTTCATCAGTGGTTGTGTGTCGCGAGGTATCAGGATCCGCGGACGGGTGTGGTGGATGGATGACAAGAGATGAACACCGATTAAACGCCACCCCATTGTAATCCCACGCGTGAAGTACATATGCACGCGCATCATGTCTTTGTGCTGGGAGGCGTCAAGGATGGTGTTAATAATCTCGGTACCTGGATATGGGGGCAGAAAAACGACATTCGTGTTCGGGAGTTGGGGGCTTTAGACCCCACATTCTAGATTGTGAGAATGTGGCGGGCAAGGATGGAGATGGGACTTGGAAGATGGAAATGCTTAGATCCTTGACGATGGAGTACGTAACGTTGACTTCTTCGATGGATGATGGGATTTAGGTAGATAGATTGTGTTTTATGTTTGTTAGGGGAATGGAAATAGGATCTGGATAAGTAAGTCTAAGCCTTCATTTGTGGGGTGATGTTTACGAAGGGAGAGGGAGACTCGTAGATGGTTTGGGTAGAGGGGAAGGAGTCGGGTGAGAAAGGTTCCGTGCTTGGGGTGTAGTGGGATTGAGTGCTTGTTTGTTGATGGGTTGCTCGCTTAGAGTTGTGATTTACGAGGGGAGAGGCGAGGAAGGGTGAGAGGTAGGTTGTATGATGAACTTGTTGATACTTGCATGTATATTGTGACTTGTTTACTCCATGGTAAAGATGCTTCAAGATTTAAATGAAAGGAGAGTAGAGAGGGAAGTTTGGGAGAGATTGCGTACACTCGGAAGTACTACTTTCCGAAGGAAATTTCTCAAATCTTCCATTTTCAATTAACCTCAAATGACTTCAAAAATTTGCTTCTCGTTATATGAGGTAAATACTGTAGGAAAGCAATGTAAATCCATATCGATACATTTTTTTACCCTAACGTCAAACCCCCCCCCCCCCCCCCCCCC
>LLCD01000526.1:0-17572 GCA_001414355.1 Hymenoscyphus salicellus
CTCTTATCGGCTCTGAATCCCCGGACTCACCAAGTTCACCAGTCAGAAGTACTTTCCCGGAAGTAGAGAAATTGCAATTAGTCGACAAACCCCCTCAATCACCTTCCTCTACCTTCCAAAAGAAAGAGCCAGCTGAGGCAATCAACGATCTCCACGATGAGATAGGTCTTGGAATTTGCATGGACCTTTTAACCAACGAATTAGCTACAGCACTTTTCAAACAACACCCCTCGGAAAACCAAGACCGGGCCTCTGGATTACAGGTTCTTCTTATGATTGAGGCTTATGAAAATCTTCAACAGCATGTCCGCAAAGAAATTCATGACGCGGCAGTTGCAGGGAAGGAAGTCGACGATCACGTATGCAATATGGAGGCGATTCTTGATCGATGGCTTGAATCGTTGTATGCGATTTATGACTCTTCTGGGGAGCGATCGAGTTGTGAGATCATCAAAGAAGAAGAGGAGGATTGGCCGTTGAGGCTGTCTGAGGATAGTGGGGATAGTGGAAGGATTTACTTGAGCTGTTGAGCTGTTGAGCTCCTGTGGGCGAAGAATTGTGCTAGGTTGTATCGATATGTGCGAATTTGTGAGTTGCATCCCAAAGGAAATGGAAGTTCAGCTCAGGAAGCGGTCCCAATGTTCCGGGACACATGATACGAGTTTCTTTCTGTAGGCGGTGGCTGGGAACAGGCTGTATCTTCTGGGTTGTACAAAATGGGGAGGGGTTCTGGGCTGCGGCGTTGTGGTATCATCTCCTGGCATGGAAGGGGAGCAAGTCTTTCTGGTCTCAATGTCAAGGGCTCATTGGGAAATTTATATAATGATAATTGATGATCTTTACAGTATGGATTCAAGACAAAATTCGATTTTCTCCCGCATTGATTGTCCTAAATCGTCAAGTCAACGGCCCTTCTTCTGCAATAATTCGATACAACTCTCTCCCCCCCCCCCAAATACGACGTTGCATTGGGCGAGAGGGAGTAAGCAAGAGGCGCATTTTGTTGAAAGGTGTGGATGCCAAAGGCTTAGGGAAAAAATCATTCCAACTGCGCTTTTACACCTACAGGTGATCTTATTTTTGACCAAAACGATTCATTTAAGTCGACACCCATCCATCCTACTTTTCACCCTTTCTAAACCCAATCCTAGCTCTCCACCAATCTCCAACGAACTCAGCCATAGCCCGATTTGCTGACCTTGCTGAAGTAATGCGCCGGTATGGAGGAAAGAGCTCGAATACTTCGAGTATGATGATCATAACGCAAATGAAAGGAACAAGTGGGGCCCTGCTGATAAACTTTACTCTCTCCATTTCTTTGAAAACAAAAGAACACACAAGGAGTACTGCATGAAAAAGAATTAATGTCGAACTTAGAAAAGCTTTCCACGATGCACCTTGGCCGGTAATTTCATTGATGTTCATTCCATAAAATGACATGACGAGGGAAAGTGGAAGGAAGACAAATCCCAAAAATGTGAGTCGCCCAACCGAGTTTGCTTGTTGTATCGATTTCCGAGATTCCTCGAGTGCCAAAGTCCCAACGTTGATTTGGACAGTGTCTCGGATATATTGTTCTGATAGACGTGCTCTGTGCAAAGTCTTTTTGCACCTCTGCATAAAGTAGGTCATCTCCTTGCTCGGTTTGGAGTCTTCTGGTAATAAATGCTCAGAAAAATCTTGAATTCGGTCGCATATTATCTGGAAATCCTCGATGGCCGACCTTGCAGCCACCCATGAAGTGCGCAACAAGTCATCAGATTGTTTGGGAGACCTCCAGGTGTCTTCGTCCTGTTCACGAATTCTGGTGTTTATAATTGTCATTTCTTGAAGAAAGTGTAGCTCCAGCGATTCCAGGAACGGTAATAAGAAATCTAAGGGAGTTTTATTGGCAGCTCTAATTCTTCTGCTGCTAAATTGTTGCACTTTTTCTACGGCGTGTGCGAAAGTTTCCTTTGCAAGCCGAGGCGCAAGGCGAGGGCTATTCGTATCGATAGTGGAGATGTTGTTGCTGTATTCCCAAGAGTTTTTCCAGCTGCAAATTTCTGGGAGCTGAAACAAAATAACTGTAAAAATAAGTCCTATGTCACATCCTTCATGCTTTACCTCACTCACCAATATTTTGATCCAAATTTGGGTATCCTGTTTTCACAATTGTCCATATCCTGGGGCTCACTCTCTCACCGCCTTCCTCGTCAAATCCGAGAAGTAAGCATGTCTGCTCTATCTGGCTCATAAAATTATACCGTGGTGACGTGTCTACTTTTCTGGTGTCGGGTATTGTGTACTGGCCCCAGAATTCTCGTTCTTTATTTGACATCATTTGATCGAAAAACAATGGCTCCAGATCATATTTTGTCCCCAATAGATCGACCAAAGTGGCACTTGGCATGTTGGGCCAAAAATTTCGGGATTCTTTTCCCCATCGTTCCTTCGTGTTACAGGTATTCCACAAAGTCACAAGAATTATTCGCGTCTTAACATCTGGTCGTGACGCTTTCAAAGCCTCACAAAATTCATTCTCGATTTCCGAGCTTACGAAACTCTGCACTGAAAGAGTCTCACTAAATGTATCGATGATGGCGCAGATAGGACCTTCGCTGCAGCCCTTACACCCGGGGACATAGCAGGATTCATTTTTGCAGTGTTTAACTCTAAGCGTAGTACCAAAGAACTCATCAAACGTTGCTGTAAAGGTATCCCGGTTTTCGAGAACATGATGCGGTGTGAGCTTCAACTCTTGTCTCCATTTACTCGCCTGAGGTTCGTATCTATTTAAATTTCAAGAGTCAGAACAGCGTTGCCAGTGTCTTCATTGTTCCGTTAATAATACCGTCTTTGTGTTTCGCTTAAGCCAATGATCTTATCAATATAGGGAAGCCTTCCACCTGTGTCTCCTCGCTCGTTGTGTAATTTCTCGTGCCCTTTTGCGTACTCTGGGATTGTGGTTGAAGTCGTTTCCTCTGTTTCGGCTTGGTTAGATGGTACCGCCACCATACTTTGGCTTTCGATATCTATCTCTTGGGAAGACATAATGGACGTTATTTCTTGAATGGTGGAATCTTCAGGGGCTGTTGAAGAAGTATTTTTGACACGCAACGAAGGCTGTGCCCCACACATACTGCAGTTGCCATACAACGTATGACCGGGATGCAAGCACAGGGGTTCGGGGCGCCTAATACTTAATTCTAAGTGGATGGAGAAAGAACAATGCATATATATATGCAGCTTAATCCAAATCGATTAATTTTCTACTCTGAGGCGAGTTGATCAGGTCACACTTCTGGTCTCGTTTTTACAAGAAAGGTATGCGACAGGAACAGGTTAAGGATTATCATTATTGAAATACTATGGTCTTGGGATAAATAAGTTCACCCCTAGGGGTTTTGAAGCCAGCCTCACCAAGGGTAGTTGGCCAATACGAAAGTTGGATTTAGCGTAATTGTGGCTTCGAAAGTACTAGAAGCAGATGCCAGGGGTGGACTTATTGATGCCAAGACCATAGTACTGCCAATATGCCAGATAATTTGCACGGAACTGATGTGCTCAGTATTAATTGTTGGTATGGAACACGTTTTGTTTCGTCTCACGTGGTCGACTCCGGACTCTCATTTTTCCAGCATTTTTATATAGCCGAAGGGTCTTGGAAATAAATAAGCCATGTCGGATCCTGTAATACTGTCTATCGAAGATTCTTGAAAAGTCTCCTTGTTTCGACGGTGGGTTCCATATTTGAGAAAATCGTCATTCAGCCTATTAATTTTTCAGTGTGATGATCTCACTTATGGAGATAGACTTTTCGATCTACTACTAGGCAGCAAGATAGGAAGAATAAATCCGAACCCGTGTTGCCAAATTGCATGTGGGTTCCAAACAGCACTTCATTCAACAATGAACTTCGAGACCGCAGGATTGCACAGGAAGCTTGCATTATGCTACCACAATAAGAAAGTGTTGCTATAAAACCCTTGAAAACATTGATATTTGAAGGACTACTGGAACCTTTCGGAGATATGGTGGATTTAAAAAGCAGAAGTACTCTTTTTGCCTCCACTAAAACTAGCGGAGGTTGTATCGTTGAATGAGAGAAGTGGGCATTACTAACACCTAGTTTTTTCTTTAGTTGTACGAACCGGTTTTAGACAATTAAAAGTATTGTTTAGATATCAGAGAATGTGAAACTCAATTGCTTGATTCCTCCAATTCCTGTGGAACAATATTCGAAATTGCACAAGATCAACTCGATTACGGTGTGTTCACAGAGTATTACTAACTTCTCTTACGTTTGGCCGCGTAAAAAGAAAATACGAGTAATATAAATTCCATGGCTGAAAAGCTTGATAAAAGCTTGATATCCGGATAAGTATGGTCACATCCTAGACAAGGCTATTTATATTGTGCCGAGACTCGAGATACGAACCCTTTAATCAATTTTGCTAGCGGATGGAAAGAGTGACCTCAGTAATACCCTACACATCGCCAAGCGATATTGATCGATTGGTTTCCCCCGGAAATTTAATTCGTGGGGAATCTGGGGAAATGTACAGGAAGCCGTGGTTCATCTATTTTTTCTTATCCTGAAAGTCAGATGACAATATTGGGGAAATTTCACTCTCTTCTTCTCTAAAACTATTGTAACCGGCGGTTGTCGCTGCCGATTGAAGGAAAAATTAAATTGCTATACAATGGTCCCTAGATGACCTTTAAGTATAAAACCACTAATCCCGTATCGTTAATTCATTCTATACAGCTACCTCAAGTTGTTTTTGGGTACCAAAGTTCGTTATGTTGTACTCGTCCCTTTTACTCGCCATTTTGGCAATACCGGTAGTTTATGGATCACCAATCGTCGAAATTGCAGAACGACAGGCTGCGAACAGTATAGATGCTGGCATGAAAGCGAAAGGAAAGTTGTATTGGGGTACCGCCACGGATCAGAATCGCTTGACTGCTGGTTCCAATGCGAAGATCATCCAGGCAAACTTTGGGCAGGTGACTCCGGAGAATAGCATGAAATGGGATACAACTGAGTGTAAGACCATTGTTTCGTGATGTTTTGGAGACCAGAAACTGATCGCGTTCAAATTAAGCATCCCAAGGAAAGTTCAATTTTGCTGGAGGAGACTACCTGGTGAATTGGGCAACAACAAATAACAAAACCATCCGTGGTCATACTCTTTGCTGGCACTCTCAACTCCCTGGTTGGGTTTCCGGTCTCTCTACTACCGCCATGGAAGCTGCGCTTAAGAACCACATCACTACCGAAATGACAAAATGGAAAGGACAGATATATGCATGGGATGTGGTGAACGAAGTTCTCACAGAGCAGGGAGCACTTGATACTTCTCAGCCATTCATGAAGACCATGGGTGAGAAGTTCATCAAGGTCGCTTTCGATACCGCCCGAGCTACTGATCCGAATGCGAAGCTGTACATCAATGATTATAACCTGGATTCTGGAACTTACGCGAAGACAACTGGCATGGCGAATCTTGTTAAGAAGTGGATTGGACAAGGAATTCCAATTGATGGAATTGGTATGCGCGATGCAACCCCTCTTTGAGGTCCACTTTGTTAACCCAAATGTTAGGATCGCAATCTCATCTCTCGTCTGGTCAGGCTTCGGGAACGGCTGGTGCCCTTACTGTTCTCGCCAATAGTGGAGTAGCTGAAGTTGCAGTCACTGAACTTGATATTGTTGGAGCAAGTTCCAATGATTACGTCGCTGTAAGTCATATTATACCATGTTTCTATGTTGCACACGTTAATAAGAGATTAGGTTGCAAAGGCTTGCGTTGAGAACAAGAAATGTGTTGGCATTACTTCCTGGGGTGTTCGAGATCCAGATTCCTGGAGAGCAAGTAACAACCCTTTGATGTTTGACGCGTCGTATAACCCCAAGGCCTGTTATACAGCAGTTTATAAGTATTTGAGCACGTAAGAAATGTGAGAAGGGGGATTGTTGCAGGGAGTTATGAGCACTTAGGAACACACGAACCTTACCGTGTCGTATTAATTTCCAAGCTTTCCTTTCATACTCCCTCCTCTCCAAATGAATATGAATCTCTTCGGGCAGAAGTTGTTGGAGTGATCATGAGTGGAAGTTCCAGAGCTTTTGTTCCTCGTGATAGAATTTGGATGAGCAGCGTGGTGACCCGTTTCCCCGTATCTTATTGGTGCGTTCGTATGATCCTGAGTCAACTGTTGGCTGCATGACACACAGTGATGAAAATTCGAAGTGAACGCGTAACATGATGACCAAGAAGTATTTCTGGAACCTACTTGTTGATAGAGTAAGCGTGCGAAAAAGAGGAGAGGAAAGAAAGCCCTTTAGGTCCGATCCCTGTCAAGTTTGTGTACAACAACATTGCCTGCTGTAGCAAGAGGATAAGATCGTGGAATAGAAGAGACTATTCAGTTCATCAAAAGAGATCCCTAAAAGAGAGCTTCGTAGATGGCTCTTCTGTGTTGATACTATGTGCGTTGGGCGAAGGAAAGCAGAAGTATTTTACTCCACTATTTTTGTTTCGTTGGTGCACGTGCTAGCCTCTCCTTGTCCCCACGTGACGAGCTCCAAATCAAGAAACTCGACTCAGAGTCTCAAAACCAAAGAAGGATACTGAAAGGTAATAATGCCTCGTGTTATTGATGCTATCTAAGTCAGTTGAGATGGCATTAGCACTTTTCGACGCCGTTTCGCTAAGCCATTGTCGGGCTGCGCGTGTGACAGGGGATAGGAGATAGGACTCTCGAGTGATTCCATTAAACACTGCCAAAACATTATAAAGATCTTCAAGTCTCCCAGGTAAGCTGATATTTGTGCATATCAATAAACACTCATCTCCAAACTATAATTTTAACTCAAACCTTGACCCCCGCCAGATTCACGCACCCTTCTCTCTACCTGCACTTCAAATTATCAGAATCGCCCAAAATGGGAATTACACTTCCAACTATTGCTTTCTTCGGTGCTGGAGGTGGTTGTGCCGGTTCCACGTTGGCGAAATGTTTGAAAGCGGGTTACACCTGTCGAGCCTGTGAGTTTGGAGTTGCTGCACTCAACACTTCCATGAAACTAATATAGTGTTCAGTGGCTCGAAACAAGACGAAGCTCATCACCTACCTCACAAAAGAATACTCAATAACCGACTCCCAAATATCTAATCATCTCACAATAATCGAAGGAAACATTAGAGACGAAGACTCAGTCACAGCTACGCTATTCCCCCCTACTACCGATTCCAACATCAGTGCAGACCTTATCATATACGGTATCGGAGCATCACCGACCATCAAATGGAGATTTATAGTTCCTAAGCTATATCTTGACGACCCAACAATTTGCGAGGATGGTATGAACGTCGTTATTTCGGCACTGAAGAGCAAAGGCGCCGTGAAAGGCGATGGGAAGGGAAAACCAAGCTTGGTTGCACTCAGTACAATTGGCACGACAGACGAGCAGGACGTTCCATGGCTGTATTACCCGTTGTATTTTTGGTTTTTGGTTGAGCCCCATACCGGAAAAGTGCTCATGGAGAAAGTCATATTGGGTGCGGGTGACTCTGGTGTTATCGGGGGATATGCAATTGTGAAGCCAACTATACTTACAGATGGCGAGGAAAGAGGAACGGCGAAGGTGAAAGCTGCACTGCAGGGCGAATCGGGAGCGATGGGATATACAGGTGGGTAATCTCTGAGTTATTTTCCCCTCTTTCAGGTTGTTTTAGGAGGAATGAGATACCATTTCCTCCTCAGACATCTCATTTCCTCCTCACACAGCCCCGTTCTATCCTAGTTTCCTCAAAAATACTTCTATAAATGGCAATACTGACTCCGAGATCGCCCACTATACAGTCAGTAGACGCGATGTTGGAGCTTATATATTTGAAACTCTTGTCGAGGTGAGGCGAAGCGAGGAGAAGAAGGTAGTTAGACTCACCTATTAAAAGTGGTGGACTTGGGGCGGGTATTTTGTTTTTGCTTTTATATATTGAGATGTATGGCATAGAATGTTTATTCGTAATTTTAGAATTGTTTCACGATTTTTAAATGGTTTAGAAGGATTAAACGATGTAACTCTTGGTGCCAGTAGCTGTGTACCCACTTTACAATTACCTCACTCAGGGTTGTTATTGAAGAACCCAACTTTCGAGTACATTTCTACTTTGGAATTCAAGCGTTCAAAAAACCTTGGGTTAGACATCCCAAGTTATTCCCTACATTAATAACGGGGGTTAGATAGTCTACAAACCCAAGGGATTTTCCTTACTGCGACACCAGCAGGAATTTTTCACCGACCAAGAGTATCTTTCTACTTGCCCGATTGTTCTATTTCATTATCCCAAACGACTATAGATTTATGCCCACTCCATTCTTCATAGCAGACCATCCACGAAATCCAACAACCCTTGGTTTTCGGGCCCCTCCAACGCATCATTTTGGATCATTAGCCAATGTAGTTTATCCAAGTAGTTTCAGCAAACGCTGAAAGCTTCTTAGGGGCGGGGATGACCTCAGAAAACATGCGCATGCAGGCGCTGACATTGCTGGGATGGCACGGAGGGACAAATGTTGGTTGACAGTTGGTACCAAAGAATCAACGCCGGGCATCCTTTCTTTTTACTCCTTTTCTTCATTCCGGGTCTTTTAATATTACATATCTTTCTACTTCAATATTTCTTATCAATGGTACCACAGTTGCGCCTCTCAGAAGATAGCCCAGACACTGAACCTTTCATCGAATCTCCTACTTCCTACAGCAAACGTGTCCCTTTTATATTCTGCTGTTCCAAGCAGACAGCATCCTCTGTTCAAAAGCACCACAAAAGGTCGAAGATTTCCTCCAATACGATTTTGTCGGTGCGCCAGTTCGTGAGATATTGGGCATGGGATACAACTGAGGGTTATCAATCAGAAATCGGACGATGTGTCTGGAGATTGTGAACAATTTCGACTGGCAAGTTGATAGGCATGGAGACCATTCTCAAGGAAACGTGGATTACGAAGACCAGTGGTTTGGCAAGAAGATGAGGGAGTTCGCTGGCTCGAACCTTCCTACGCCAGAGGTAGCGATGAGGTTTTCGGTGGAAACAATGTGGTATGAAAAGCCACTTGGATTTCATCAGCCCAATATTTGGCAACCAGAGCATATGGAAGAAATCTACCATTGGTGTCCAGAATATAGGATTTGTACCATGACCACATTTACGGACCATAATACGGAATATTTTGAGTGAGAATGAGACAAGTCTATCGTGGGGGTTTCGTCTATATCATATCCTAGGAGCTAGTGTTAGGTGATTTGAATATGGATTTCGGCAGCGAGTAGCTTCGTATTGTTGGGAAAGGATAGCTGGCGCATTGGACTATCAGATTTACATTTACAGTACCTCGTCATTATCTACTCTAATTCTCACAACCACTCGAAGATTCTGCAATCCATTAACCACCGTGAGCCGGCGAAACCCACATTTCTACTGGACCATTATGACTTTGTTTTCGGCTTTGGCCAGACATCTTCTAAACTTTCTTCTCATGAGCACGACCCCAACGTTATTTCGCAAAGAATGAATGTCCCGTCGCGGGTTCCGACCTTTCAACAACAGCATCTATCCCGTTTACATAGTCGTGATTGACATGCCCACGAGTTCGTCTTCTCAAGAGAATTATCGCTGCAATCAGGCACATGACACCCACCGCAGCAAACGAAACTCCAACACCAATTCCAATCTCTGTACTGCTGCTCAATCCATCAGGATTTGAAATGGCGCTTAACATGAGAGGCCCACTTTGAGCACCACTTTGAGCACCACTTTGAGCACCGCTTTGACCTCCACCTGTTTGTGAGTTTGATGAAATTTCCGAAGCAGTCGTAGAAGCTAAATTCGTTGCCGGTAGGGTTGACAACTCCGTTTACATGAACTGCTACGACCTGCACGCCTGTCGTGTTCACCTGGACTGATGTATCCACCCATGAGTCTATATTTCCCTCGAAGGTTGTTTTAACTACGAAAGTCTGCCCTGAACTCAGAGGGGAGTTGCATTGGCCAAGCGAGGCGGCTGGGAAGAGAGTGCCGACGAATTTATATTCTCTATTTTTCTAATTAAAAATGCTGATTTACCCCTCGTATTAGAACGAGAAAGGGCACTTACGAGGGGCAGCAGACAGTAAATGAAGTATACTCGTTGATTGAACTGATGGTAGCGGTTGCATAACCCCCCGGGCACGCAAAAGGCCCAAGGTTGATATCGGTAGTAACACCATCACTGTGTTGGTTCCACCAAAGGCTCGCTTCTGTCGTAAGACAGCGAACATTCGTATTGATGAATCGTCCGTAATATGGATCGAAGGCCACAATCCGCGAAAATTTTCCTGGCATGAAGTACAGCGAAGAAGAGCAGAGGAACAAAGGTGGTCCTGATGTAGTAAGTGCAATCCAATTCGTCACCAAGCCTTGACTGTCTCGGGTCCTCGAAGGGTTGTCATAATTGCATTTTGTTGAAATCATGGTCGCGATGAAAGCAATGAATTGCGGGAGGTTGCACGTTACCAAAGTGTTTTGTTATTCCGCTTGGAACATGAAATATATAGTACCAACATTGCTCTAGGCGCGCACGGTGACCGCGCCCATGCCCACTCCCAAACAGCAACACCAACACCATATTGCGCCATTGCCATGCAGCAAGAGCAAAAGTTTTTTGGTTGAAATACGTGAAAATCTGTTGCGAAGTCTTAGACAACCCAGACTGCCAGGACCAACCATTCTAGATTCTTTACAGACAGCTGTTACATCGAGGTATGGGGAAGTTTGCAGAGCACGTGCCCTCACATATTTTCAGCATATATTCTTGAATGGGAATGGCGACGAAGTATGATCACAGTTCAGCTCGTCTATGATTGACTCGAGCTTCAATCAAACTCGCCATAAAGAGGTCGACTTCCTCACGTAAGAGGCGAATGAAACATATGGAAACTAGGAAAGTTCGCGTGAAGTATGCATATACTGCAGAAATATAACGAATAAAACTGTCTCCCGCCCAAAAATTAAAAGCAAACAAAAATCTAGGCTTATGACGAAAGAATGTGAATCTAGATGCCTCTAATGATAATAACAGGAAACAAAGAACAAGATGACAAAAAGGTTAAATATGAACTGGAAAAGGAGCAAAAAAAACCATCTGTCCGTCCTACTGTGAGGGTATTATGATCACGAAAATGTGTGCAACAAGTAAAGAAGCACTAAAAGAAAGGTCACTGCCTCACCCCACCTCCGTTCATATCGTGCACATTCGTTTTCAACCCCCAGCCCATACCCATTGGAATATTATAGGTTTCATCGGGCAATATTGGCAGCCCGTAGCCATAAAATCCTCCTCCCTCAATTCCCGCAAGAGAGGTACTCCCATGATCGTACCCAAAGGAGAGATCCGTGTTGTTAAAAGCAGCATTGAGTTCAGATTCAGGTATTCCCATAGATCCAGCACGAGAAGAAGTACTTGTCGAGGAATAGGAGTCGCGGAAATCCATCTGGGAGCTGGCAAATTGGCAAATTGATTTTTTTAGTAGTTTCTTGATGCTCTTGAGACGAGTGGCGTTGATGAAGTTGAGTTCCTTACTACAAGCGTGAAGTTCCGTGGCAAGCTTTGCAACCTCGGGTGCATTTTCTCGGATGCAGTTGCGCTCCATTTCGGTACAGTTTTGGCCATGCAAGTAGATCGAGTTCATGCCACGACCGCATGAATCGAGGGCGATGGCGAAGAGGTCGTTTATGCTGGAGAAGTGTTGTGACATCAGAATTCTGCCCGAGCTTGATCCCTCTTCGACAGAAGCATCATGAATGGAAAATATTTGTAACAGACTTTGCCGAAGAACAGAAATCAGTGATCAGTTGAGATATGCCTCCTGTACCTCCTGTAGGATCTCCATACACACCGAAGCAACTGGATGAGAATAAATTATGTATAAGCAACGTATGTAAAGTGCAAAGCATCATGCCATTTAAATAATCGCCTTGTGAATGGGGTTTTATGCTTGTAATCGAACTTAACAACATAGCACGAATCTGCGCACAAAAAATAGACCATTCGCCGATGCTACCATTCGCTTGGTGCTTATAAGATTGCACAAATCCAAGATCGCTCATTTCTTCCCGGGGTGGGGGTATAGCGAGGATATGTGCTGCTGTGGCTGAAACATGGCTCAATAAACACATTTCTCGATACATCCGCTCTTGGTTTTGAAGTGTTGCTAGATTATGAGAAGTTCTGTCAAGCTTGAAGCTCTCTGAATAACTTTCGTCGGATAAAATGAGAGGTGGGGTGCTGGGGGGTGTTTGTTGACATCCCGGAATGTTTAGCTGAAGCACTACCCAAAGCTTGATAGAAAAGACAAGCCAGTCTGTATTGCGATGCGATTCTTGTTGAATTGCTCCAACATCACTTCCATTGATAGTGTTGACACCTTGGTGTGGTGTTGGCAACAAGTGGAGTACCTCTCCAGCCCAAACGAAATAACATATTGCACGTCGTGCACTGCCTATGGAAAGACAGCGCCAGCCAAGCAATACAACAGCCTTAATTGTAGATAGATTTATAGCGCCTTGAGATACTTCTTGCAACTTGGATGTTGCCCATCTGAAAAGCCGTTTTCCTGTATCGCGACTCAGTCCATTAACCTGGGTATATTGCACGTCTGCGAGCATTGCAGAAACGAGGATTTCGTTGTATGTTCCATTTCGGAGATCCCTGAGGAGAAGAGTTTTAGAAAGCATGAAAGACAGCGGATGTTGTGAAAACCAAATGTCGAGAAGTTGTGCTGTTAAATGGCAATTGAACTCCTCCAGGGGGCTATCGTTTTGCTTCATTGACTGTTTAATACCGCTGCTGAAGCCATTCTCCTCGGTTGATGGCGAGAATGATTCGAACATTACTGTTGTTTTGTCGACCAGAAGTGTTCTGGCAAAATACTGAGGGTGATTTGAATTGTGTTGCTGGTAGCCGAAGTTACCAACTCGAGAAGCCATAATTTCTACGACTTCGGGGGCCAACGTTAAAAATAAGCTCTCGTATGAGAGAGGTTTTGATAGAAGCTTTGAGAGAGGGGCGGTTTCATAAATCTGGGAACGAGCAGTAGTCAGAAAGCTGCCACGTGGAATGTGGTTTGCTAGTGTGTCCAGAAGGTGATCGGGGGAATTTGCGGGATTTCCCATGGGGCGACCTATCAAGCGATGGAACATATTTTCCAAATTGGCAGCCACAGTGAAGACTGATTGTCCTTCTGAGATGAAACTCGAATAGGATGGTTCCAGAGATGGTGTCGGAGTTCTAGACTGAAATCGAGAGTTGTCCTGACTGGGAGTTCTGGCTGGTCCACGAGGGCGACCCTTTTGCCCACAAGCGCCATAAGAGCAATCTATATTTCTCTCTCTACAAGCGTTGCAGATGTTTTGTCCTGAACATCGAATCTTCCTCGAGCGACAAAATTGACAGCTTTTTCGTAGAGATGGACTTCGCTTTCCTTTGTTGCCCTCTTCTGCAACTCTAGAAACGGGGACACAAGCGTTCGAGTAAGTGGAGGGCATTGAGAATCTTGAAGTAGGATGAGTGATGACCGTAGTAATTAATAATAGCGCGAGCAAAAAGTGGTATCAAGTGTGGATATACGCGATGTGAATGGGGAAGAATAATTTTTTTGTTGTCTTTTTGACAGAAAAACAAAGCTGTTTATAAAGAATTGCTGGATCTTTTTCCACATGGCCGGCAGGCATCATGACATGCTTTTGGTGCTTACGGCTTGCTTCTAGATGGGAATTTGACTTACTGTGCCCCCAGATCTGGAGTGGATGCTTGCTCAGTGGCTTGGGGAGAGTGGCCGAAATTCCTCCACAAAGATCGGTATTCTGATTGCCATATGTTGACGCATATTTAGGTTTTCGGCTTCTGTATGCAGGTCAGCCCGTATGACGAGGTAATGTGTATGAGGTGAAAATTTTGTTGTATCGGATCCTGCTAATTTCGATGACTCAGCTGCATTGGGAGCCAGGAAGAAACGGTTGCACCAGTGCAAGATAGAAAAATGTAACAATTATTCTTATCAAATACCCGGTGCGCCGTCATGAATGTTTCACGTTTCATTTCAAGTCAAGCCTTTCTCGGCCACAATCAAGAAAGATAGCCCCAGAGGAACAAATGAAGTGTATCAACAGTGACAAAAGGCCCGTTAGAGCTTTTGGTGCAAAATCATAGTTGTCGTATCTTACTGAAAGAAGAAAAGGAATCATGCCAAAAATTCCACCAACAGCAAAGAATTCCGGAACCCAGCACATACAGTAGCCATGAGTCAGCAACCGACCCCACTTGGGTTGCCCGACCCGAATAGACGCAGTTGAGTATGTATTGGACGTCGACACCAACATAAATAGCAAGATGACTACAGCCGCATTTCTCCACCTGGATGTCAGGCCAAAAGATCGCCAGTACGGAGTACCAAAGGAGTGGTGGTAGATACACGCGTTTTCGATATGTGACATTCCGCTGGACCGTAAGGTTCAAGGCTGAATGGTAGGGTGACACAACGCTGCAGAAGAAAAAAAAAAGGTTGATGCTGACAGCGTTGCAGAAGAGCGGTCGTCAAAATTATCTTCGAGAAGATGGCTTGCGCAGAGTAACATACTGCAAGGCAAACCTCAGCACACCCTCCCATCTCCACACCCTCTCGGTATCTTATTCGACTGCCGTTTGACGAAAGTGGCCTTAACAAGCGCCCGGGAAAAACTAAAAGAAACCATGGGGAGAGTTTGTAGAAATTGTCCGTGGGGCGGTGAGATTCAATATTATAGATGCAATCGGAGTGGACACATCCCGCCACCACCAAACGAATCAACCAAGCCAGCGGTAAGCAAAACATTCGAAAACATAAGATACCATGTGGTAGAAACGTGTCCCCCTTGTCACAACCCAAAATAAAAGGGAAGAAAATTGGTGTTACAACAGGGGCGGTGAGGTAAGCCTTCTCCAAGATAAGCATATTCAATATTTTACCACATGACACAGTTTGGGGCCGCTGACTACTGCTGAAGAATGTTTGGAATCGTGTGCAATCCATGACATGATATAGCACCTCATTTGTCCGCTGCATTTACCTTTTGAGATCCGGAGGAAGGGAAGAGAAGTTATTGTTATACCAATCGCTCTTTATGCAATTATCTAACCCAAAATTGGAAGCCATGGGAAGTGTGCCCATTATTTTCAACTGTATTATTTCGGCGTCTGAATGTTACTATTTTCGGAATCGAAATTTTGAGGAACTATCCACTAGTTCTATGCAGATGAGACAGTCCGCTGTATCCTCTCTTCCAGTAGAAGAAGGTCAGTCTATAGGGGCGTTCTGAATTCTCATATGTTTCTCAGGCTTCCCATATTACTTCGCTTATATTTTCTTGTTTTTCACTTCTTTGCTTGGGAGTGCTTGATTCATCGTGACATGTTTTATAAGATGGTTTGATCGATGGCGGGAAATATCAGATGAAAAGAAGAGTCGGGGCCCAACTATGAGTGCTGGAATGTTCACATTGTTTCGATCCTGTGTGTCTCCAAGAATTGCAGACATATTTTCAGAATTTTCAAAGCAAGAATTGCCAAGATCAGTCAGAACCTTCACCTGAATAATTGCCTGTCTTTCATCTTCGTTTTTCTTATGGAAGCTCTCCTCACAGAATCAGATCACAAGTTCCAGTTCACACATGCTACCATATCCAGCCGCTGCATTCTTGTTTCATGCTTAAGTTACTATATACGGTCACATACTTTACTCTGGGCTGTTTTTCGTCTAAATTTCGAAACAAGAACGAAAATCCCAAATCTCACTAGCAGAAAGTGAAATCACATGATATATTCACCGGTCATATACCATTGCTTCTAGTGGAGGTGGGATTATTTTTTGCTTCTTCTAGCTTATCTCATTTTGCATTCGTCCTACGAGCTCATAAGAAACAAGAAAGACAAGAAAAGTATACTCCGTGTTGTCGCACTTTGGCCCCTACAATTTCCACAGCAACGGAATATCTGTCCATACCTACCAAACTCTTCAATCTGGCATACCAACCATCAGTCAAAGATTCTATGGATACTCTGATTAGATCACATACATTTTCACAGTCCCTACCCCGGAACACTATCCGCCTTATCCTTGATTGCTTTCCTGATGAGATCCACGATCACGAAATGCCCCTCGTTCTCGGCGTATTTCACTGCGCTCTCGGAGGGTTCTGCCCCAACATTCAGAAGGAGTTGTGTCATGTCAAGCCGGCCATTTTCTGCGACACCTTCTAATGCGGTCCTTCCGTCGAATTCCGCTCCCGGGGCGTTGGGATCAGCACCAAGTTCTAGAAGCATATGTGCTATCTTTAAATACCCATTGATTGCTGAACCTTGAAGTGCACTAATGCCGCGGTATTCGGCTGGTGCTGCATTGACGTCCGCCCCTTTGTCTAAGAGAAGCTGGATGAGTTCAACATTCGGGTTTTCGGGAGCTTCAACGGCAAATTGAAGGGCAGTTCTACCACGCCATTGAGCTGGAGCTGCATTAACCTCTGCTCCTTTTTCAATCAAAATCAAGATGATCTCCAAAGACACAGGTATGTTTTTCATCCTATAACAGCACACGGCATGTTGAAGTGGTGTGCCATCATTTTTGTCAGAGCGGTAATTCACTTCGGCGCCTTTGTCTAACAATAGACGAATGAGTTTTAGTCCAGAGCCACCTTCTATCCCAATTGCGAGGTGAAGGGGTGTGTAATAATCGATCGATCTAGGAGGGTTTACATTAGCACCCCTTTCTACTAACAAGCACAAGAAGTCGCAAGGGAATTCTCCAAATAGCAAAGCTTCAGAAAGAAGCGAAATATTCGAAGGATTCAAGTCCGCCCCAGCCCAAATCAATCTCTTGGCAAACTCGATCTGCCTGTAACTAATTGCGAGCTGTATTGGGGATTTGTTTTGCACAGGACCCCTAGCATTGATTTTGCCGTCGGAAAAACTCAAGTATACCGATAAAACGTTACTGGTGTAGTAAACTCTACCTGGAATCCAGAAAGAAAGTGCGTCTAAGACATGGCAGATGTCGATGCCACGATTAGATAAATGCTCGACCCTTTGGAGATCATTTCTCCTTGCCGCAAAACACATATCGAGAATCATTTCCTCCCCAGACTGTGGCAGAAGATCGGAATTAGTGCAACCGGATTGGGCTAGCACAGAGAGTAATTCATTATTCTGATGAGCGATCGCTATCTCAAGAACGTTCGACCCAGATTCAGTAAGGACGGGTGCAGTGACATCGACGGCGTGGGAAAGCAACTGTCTGACGATGCCAATATGTCCCCCTTCAACAGCAGCTGCTAGAGCAGTAGATGGTAATGGGTTTGGAGCAAGTGTAGTAGCGTAGAGTCTCTTTCTGAGTCATATCGGTATTGCGTCTCGTTCTTTAATGTCTATGCTGATTATCTGTAGTTGGTCGAATATCGTATGTTGGCTATTGTGAGCTGCGTCTCGCAGTGGTGCCGATCTATGGATT
>LLCD01000527.1:0-17571 GCA_001414355.1 Hymenoscyphus salicellus
GTACACAAACTCACAACCTTGGGAATACTCTCGACCTAGCCTTTTGCTCTAGCAACCTCTATCAAAGAGGGGCAGCTACAGAGGTTGACCTCACTTTTGTATGCGGCTCTGACCACCTCCCGGTTCTTACTCGCCTGCCCTGCTTTGGAGGCCTAGCTGAGAAGGACCTCCCCTTGAAACTTAGTACTCTTGATGTTAAAGGCTTTGAGGTAGCTCTGCAGGGAAAGCTTGAAGAGCAATGGTTGTACGAGCTAGGCGAACAAACGGACACAGAATCACTAGAGGCTCTAGCAAGATTTATCATTGAGTGCGTACATAGTGCGTATCGCAGTAGTGCTAAGCGAGGCCTTGGGCATGGGTTTAGACACCCCTGGTGGAACAAGGAGTGTCAGTCTGCGGCTATCAAGGCCAGGAAGGCTCGAAGGCTCGAAGGCAGCCCAGAGGCTGTAAAAGGTCTTCAGAGGGCTCTTAGACAGGAGATCCGGAAGGCAAAGGGAGTGTACTTCCGTAGCCTGATCGACAAAGCTACAAAGAGCAAGGATGTTTTCAAGATCTGTAAATGGCACCAGAGTACTGGGGTATACAAGTCCCCCCCTTTGAAGGACTCGGCCGGCCAGCTAGGCTTTACTACTCAGGAGAAGCAGAGGATCCTAGTACAGGAGCTACTCACAAACAAGGCTGAAGTAGGGGATATACCAACCGACACCCCCACAACCTCCACACGCGCGCTACCCTGGGCAGCTCTTACTCTACGAGAGATTGAAGAATCAGTCCTAGGGAAAGCCTCTACTGCACCTGGGGAGGATGAGCTAGTAACAGGAGTCTTTAAGGCTGCCTGGCACCAGATCTCACACCTGGTGTACTCCCTATTCAAGGGATGTACTGAGATTGGGTTCCACCCTAAGATTTTCCGCACTGCTATTGTTGCTATTATTCCAAAGCCAAACAAGAAGGATAAGTCGTCACCTCGAGCATATCGACCAATTTCTCTACTCTCAGTCCTTGGCAAGAGGCTTGAAAGGCTTCTTGCAAAGAGAGCTTCATGGATAGCCATCAAGTACTCTGTTCTTGAACAAAATCAGTTTGGGGCCCTTCCTTTGAGAGCGGCTACAGACCTCACTACATGCCTTACCTTCGACATAGAGAAGGTACTTGCGGACAGACAGGAGGCCTCCCTTCTTACACTTGATATTAAGGGCGCATTTGACGCAGTACTACCTGGCCGCCTAATCAAGAGGCTTAGGGAGCAAGGATGGCCACATAGCTTTGTAGCTTGGGTCACTTCCTTCCTGACCAATAGATCTGTGAGAGTAAAGTTGGACGGAGAAATAGGAGTATCTACTCCTCTTCAATGTGGTCTACCTCAGGGCTCGCCTATCTCGCCTATCCTCTTTATGCTCTATATTCAGCCACTCTTCACCTCAGGAGTAGGCTATCTCCCAACGCTACAAAGGTTCGGCTATGCCGATGACATTGGATTACTTTCTTTTGGGCCTACTAAGGCAGGGAATGTCACGGTCCTAGCAAAGCAGGTAGCAAGAGCGCTAGAGTGGGGCATGGATGAGGGTATTACCTTTGACGCTGAGAAGTCTGAACTTATCCACTTCTCTCGAAAGAGAAAGCAAAAAGGGAGGGGCATTCGCCCTCCCCCTTCTATTATAGTAGGAAACAGGACAATAGAGCCGACCCAAGAGCTTCGATGGCTTGGCATCTTCTTTGACCCCCGTCTTACCTTCTATAACCATGTTAAAAGAATGACAAGCAAGGCTACGCTAGTAGCTAATGCTCTAAAAGGGACAACAAACACATTGAGAGGCTCCCCATCTCACCTACTGAAACAAGCGGCTACTGCTTGTATTCTATCAATCGCCTACTTTGGAAACGAGACATGGTTCCCTGGACGAGCAAGAGCCAAAGAAGGAGGGACTACAAACAACCGAATTGGCCGTCACCTGACCCTCCTAGACCGAGTAGTAGCTAAGTGTGCTAGGATTATCCTCCCAGTATACAAGACTACTCCTATCTCAGTACTCCTTATGGAATCTGGCCTTCTAGCCTCTGAAATTGCTCTTATAGCAAGAAGTAAAGCATTCGAAGCCAGGATCCGGCGGCTAGACCCTGCCCACCCGCTCAAACGACGTGTGAATAGCCCTAGCCCTAAAGCTAGGCTTATTTATCGCTCTTATAGAGCCCTCCCTCCCTCTGAAGAGATTGACCCAATACAAGACCCTCCGTGGGACAGGGGTTTTAACCGACAAGCCCGCCTTATTGAAGTAGCAGGACCTGACCCTGGTGGAGACAAGAGCTCTTTTAAGGCCAAATTCCTTGAATTCCTGGCTGTGGTTCCACCTACAGACCTAGTAGTATTCACGGACGGCTCTCGCTTAGACGACAAAAGAACTGGTGGGGGCGTATGCCTTACAAGAGGGGGGGTTGTTCTCAACACCAAGGCCTTCCCTTTTGGCAAAGCGTTAGAGATATATGACGCGGAAGCTAGGGCTGCTCTCCATGGTCTAGAGTTAGCCATAGACTCCCCTTTCTGGCCGGCGGCTAGGAAGTGCTGGATCTGCCTTGACAACCTTGAAGCTACGCTACAGTTGACCTACCGGTCCTGTGGCACCTCGCAAGAAACCTTTAATAGGGTCTACGAATTAGCCTTATTATACCCTGGGAAAATAGAGGCTAGGTGGTGCCCTAGCCACATAGGGATCCTAGGCAACGAGATTGCGGACAGAGCTGCGGGCAAAGCGGCTCGTACACCCTCTTCTGACCTCCCGCCTACACTCTGTACTGCTACACTCAAAAGAGAGACTAAGGAGGCAGGGGTCAAGCTTGCAAGAAACCTCTGGAACACTACCCTCCCGGGCCTTTATAAGGACCTAGGGTTCTGTACCTGGTCTTTAAAGCCTAGGTCTCTTCAGCTACCAAGAGAGGTCCTAGCTCGCTTAATCGCTGCTCGCTCTGGCCACGGCGACTTTACCTCCTACCACCTCCGCTTCTTTCACTACGATACGCTACTCACTTCAGGGGAATGCAACTGTAGGAAGGCTAAAACTCAATTCCATATACTCTTCTGCAGGCTAGCAAACAACGAGGCCCCTAGCCTCTTAGCCAAGGCCAAGAAGGACCCCCAACTTCTCTTTGGCCCCCACTGCGAGGAGCTCTTTAGCAAGGTCTACTTTAAGACTAAATTCTTCACCAATATCTGTCTCTCTAGATAGATAGACCTTCTCCTTTTTTCTCTCTTTTCCTTATATTTCCTTTGTTCTACTCTGGCTCTAAAAACTAATTAAGAATAAGGGCTGCTCCGAAAGTGGGGTTTCTCTTTAAACTGTCTCTTGTAAATTAGCTCTTTTCATTTACACCCCCTGTAGCCTGGGGTACCCCCCCAGCGTCATTTGCCCTAATTGGGACTTTCTAGGACCTAGACCACGCGATCTAGACTCCGCCTGACGTTAAATAGTAATAAATAAATAAATAAATAAAGGCAGGGCGAGAATAAAGTGGAGATTAAGACTGAACATACAACTTGCTTACACTAAATATTTACAATCGATCAATAAAAGTTTGACCTGAATCGTTCATGCACCATATCCATCATAGGTGCTTCCCCTAGATTACCTTGAGCAAATAACAAACAAAGTTAAATGACAAAGAAGAAATTGTGGTCCGTCACGTGGTCTCGCGGCCAACGCGTGTTTGCAAGCCCGACCTCATTTGCTTTTTCTGGAAAAGCAAACAACTCGCCAGAGGATTTAATAAGCTTGACAACCAACTTTCGTGGGTTAATTTCCCAGAATCTACAACTTCACGATGGCTTTTTCCCTTCAACCAAGCGACCCCAACTACGACCAAGTGGCAGGTAATCTCACCCGCCAAAAAACCGCGACGCAAAATGCATTTCGATGCAAAGGAGAAAACCCCAGAGATCTGCCACCCCGCACGCAATGTATCAATCAATTCACCATAGCAGCTCTAAGCAGTAAATGCAAAAATCTCAAATTGGGACGGTGATGCAGGTTACTGTTCTTGGTGATCCCTATCCACCTTCCGTCGCACCCTTCAAGGATCTCAAGAAAAGAATGATCAAGGATTTGAGACTCGAAACCAACCATCGAGGCCATTACCTTCTTTTCGATTTGTTTGCCCTGCCATGCGGATGATGGCCGTTGCGAATGTCGTGGAGGATGAGTCTGGGACCGTCAGCCCGTTTGCTCTCCATCTTCAATATCCAAACGACATCAGAGCAGCGGAAAACATTTTGAAGGAAAAGAGCGTTATCGTTCTCAAAGAGCCCTATTTCAAAATCGGAACGAATGGACAGTACGCAATCCGGGTTGACCAGCCTACGGACATTCTTTGGCTCTCTGATGATGATTCCAGAATCCCAGCGAAATGGAGAAAGTCAAATGCGAATGAAAGGAAGCCCGCCGAGTACTAGAAGAAACAGTGAATGATTTAGTAAGTAAGGGATATATTTTTGAAGCAATTGAAATGTATGTTACTTCGCATTGAGAATATTCCGTTCTAACAACTCTGCAAGGTATTCTCGAGCCCTCCGGTCATCCCCAACCCCAGGAGGAGGAAATATTGCACAACAACAGAGCCCTCGCTAATTTGCGAATCGAAGCCTTTGATGCTGCTTTGGACGATGTTTCTTTTGTCTCCAACCCTCAGAACAGATCTGAAAAGGGCCTTTATCGTGGAGCACTTGCATTCTACGGTCTCGGCAGATTCAAAGAAGGCCTCGAAATTCTACAAATTCTGGTCGACAAATATCCTGAAAGCGCACCCAGCAAACACGAACTCGCAAGAACTCGACTCCGACTTTCAGAGCAAGAAAGTGGGGTACATGATTTCAAAGGAATGTACAAGGCAACAAAACTTCGGCCACCTCGAATTGATTGTGCAACCTTTAAGGGGCCTGTTGAGATACGAGAATCGAAAGGCCGGGATAGAGGATTATTTACCACAGATCCAGTCAAGGCTGGAGATCTTTTGCTCTGCGAGAAGGCCTTTTCGTACTGCTTTGCAGCACCGCCAGAAGAGAGGGCCAAAGCTGCTTCCAAGTCCATGGCTGTATCATCTGTACTCATGGATATACCCCGAAACAGACTTAATTACAGTACCCATGCAGATCTGATTCGTGATATCTCCAACAAATTGACTCATAATCCTTCGTTTCAGCGATCTTTTGAGGATTTGGTCCATGGCGAGTACGATGGTGCGAAGGGTATTTCTGTTGACGAACTCCCATAGTCGACACGTGAGTCATCCCAAAGCAAAGATTTCTTTTTTTTTTACTTGTTCTCCCGGTAGACAGAAAAGTGGCAGTAAATAGGTTCGTACCTACCAGCCTAGCCCGTGGTGTTCCAAAATAAATTATCCTAAATAATTAGAACAATTGAGGATAGATAGTTGGAACAATCAACTTCAACTGTCCTACAAACTTGGGATAACGAGCGAGGGAGGCAGGTATGAACCAATATTTACCGGCTGCCACCTTTAACGTTCATCGTTCTAACTTGTTACAGTTTCCTCGTAACACATACGATTCACCGCAATTGCTTCGGATCCCCCCTGACTTCGAGAGACACAATCGACAACCCAAACCTCAACCGTATGGCCAATTACAAGATTGTCAAACAGGTTCCAAATAAAGGGGAATACACAACTGGAATTTGGATTCTAGCATCTTATATCAATCATTCTTGCGATCCGACATGTACTCGCAGCTTCATTGGAGACATGTAGGTCGTTCGAGCAGCAAGATATATGCCAGCCAGTTCAGAGCTAACTTTCACTTACACTACTCGGGACGACTTCGAAAAGCTGGTTGATGTTTCTAGTTAGGGATTCCAGTGCGATTGTTCCATCTGTGTTGCTGGACGCGCGACTTCCACTGCCGTCAAGACTCAGAGACGCAAGTTGGTGAAAACCTTCTCCCTCCCAAACACCACCCCCAAGACAAAAGAGTAAATCTCGAAGGAGTATGGAAACACGTATAAACAGCCATATATCGAAAGTCCCGCGACCTGAGATGTTTTCCATGCACTAGCCGCTTGTCAAGGATCTTGCTAAGCGAGGCGAGACGGACAAAGTTGTTGACCAAGTATTTGCAACGTTTGATAGTCTGGGTTTTGTAATTGAAGGTGCTCGGGTTTCGTCCCGAACTCAAAGATTGTTGTGCCAAAATTGGGCTTCGCTCATAGATCAGCCACGGCTCTCTGGTTGACGCTTCAAAACGTGTACCAGTTAGTAGGGAGAAATGAACTCGCTGAGCAGGTAAAGGAATTTGCTAAGATTACTTGGTTGATGCTTGTAGGTGAGGATACCACATTCGTATATGAAAATAGGCGAGAGCGAGAATAAATTGAGATTGGCTGGAAACTGGCTGTGAGGACAAGATATGGGATGTTGAAATGATAGATGTAGGTGATGGAAGTTGGAGCCCTTCTTAATACGAGGTCAGGTAAAAGCGGCTCCGATAGGCAATAAGAGTAGCAGGGGCCACTTCAAACTCATGCCTGCCTCCCCAAATCATTAATCCGAAAAGTTGGAACAATTTCAAATATTTTCCAGAATCGTTTAGAACAACGTAATCAATTCTTCGAGTAACTTGGAACCATAACCTAAAATTACTCATGGAGTCACCTCAGAGTTGAAGTTATTTTATAATCTCTATTTATGGTTAACTAGCTTTGAAGTAGGTTTCACCGAATGCCCTTTCGTTGGGACCTAACTCTCTGCCAGGCGCTCTCATCGAATGAAGCACTATCTACTAATATAATATAAAAAAAAATTAATACATTATGGCGGTTTGCAGGGGTATAGATGGCGGGTGAGCTCAAATAAGTGACGATCAAATTTCAGTAAAAGGTTAATGACTAAGGAGTAGAAGAGTGAAGGAAAGCGTAATCTTTTATATTAGTCTTTCCCTTTGTCTTCTGTTCCTCTTTCACAAATTATTTTCCATTGTGCTATGAGATTAGAACAACGAGGTATATTTTTGCTGTTTGTTTCGTTTTCTGCCAGGCCAGTTGACCATTTCAAGACTTGTTGCGTTCCAGTCTCCAGACCATGATGAACAAGAGCCACCATTCGAATAGTATCCTTAATTCTAGGCATAGGTAATTTAGCAAAAAAGCCCGATACCTTCGCCTGCCTATGTTTGCCGCATTGACAAGTAACTATTTGTAAACACAAGGTCAAGAGCAAGAGGTTAAGCGAGATCCCTTCCCTCAAAATTTAAAGGGGGAACAAAAAAGTCTTACTGTTTAAGCATTCTGGAAAGGTTTAACGTTTTCTTTTCAAAGATTTAGAACAATTTCAAATATTAATCTAGACCTTTAACTTCAATTGTGCGAGAAATTTGGAAGAACGAGCTATTTGTGTCTATCGCGGGCACCGTACAAAAACAATTAGGTACCAACACTTCCCAACAACACACCCAAGAAACAAAATGACACAACCGGACAGCACCCTAACTATGGTTTCTCCTTCCGAACACATGAGAATGGTAGAAAGAGGTATTCTTGTCGAGAATTTCGAAGAATATCGAAGAATATACATTCCATGCACCCCGTCGGGGATTTTTCTTCGGGGATGGTGTGAGAACGACGGGCGATGTCAAACCACTGCTTCAATTGAAACTAGACCAGGAGGAACAACTCCCAGAATTCCCATCACTCCTCCTGAATCTAGGCTTCTTCAACTGATTGCTATTTGAAATTCTCACTGACATACTCTCAATTCTGGATGTCGCCTCTGCCCTCGCATTCCGGAATGTGAATCGACAATCGAAAAGAATAGTCGAGTCAATGCAAACCTTCGTGGATGTTGGCACTTTCCCCAATTTGCTAGGCTCAGTCGTAGAACTCCAAAGCAGCTTTAATCTGGGTAGTCTCGCTCGATGTATCCGGAACCCAAAATGCGACTTCTGCTCCCACTTCGGCGACTTGCTTTACCTCATCACACCATCAAGAAGGTGCTACAAATGCTGGAGAGAAAACACAAACCTAGACACCCAATACGTATCCATAGACTCCCACGCACTTACAGATCCCAAAATCAACAGGGTCCCACATGTGCTGCGTCCGCCGGGAATATATGGTATAGAGGGTAAATCTGGAGTAACGATTTCGAAACCAAGGTTGTTGTTTGATCATCCCTCCTACCTCACCACCCAAGAGGATATGACTGAGTGACCAAATTTTGGGGACCACTGGAGAAATGTTCCTAATGCCACTCGATACATGGCTTTCATTCGGGTTCCCTACTTTGACGAAGAAACGAAATCATGGGATGAAGGCGTTCTTTGTGGTGCATGTGCGGAGCAAGGTCATGTTTTCCAATCGGAACCAGTTCCAGAATCTGCGTTTGGGAATGCTCAAACTCCCCCTCATAAACATGCAGCATGGGGTATTCCATGAAGAAGATATACGAGAGGTGGGATGAAGAAGCATATGGAAGAATTTGGTCTAATTTTCGAACTCGAGTTGTTGAAAGGCAAGAAACGATTTGTTCATGAAAATGATATATCTCGTTACGAGCTTTGGAAAGAAAATGCACTCGAGTTGAGGCAGATCTCTGATGTCTCGTATCGATGTAGAGTGAATGACATTCAGTTCCCCCAACTCCAACCATTCATTGTATGTTTATCTTTTCTTTCGCTGTTTCAGCTCGTTTGGAAGCAGAAGATGAGCTAACTTGATCTGCTTTCTTGTCTGGTTGGCGGATTTTGTCTTCAAGAGAAGAAGTGGGTGGTTTACCCTCGACGACCAATATGGCCAACACGGGCTCTTAAACAGAGGCATGTTGAAAATAGCTAGAGTTTTTGGGAACAGGACATCTTTCTTAAATTTTATTTCCCCTTCAAAGATAACATCTCTGCCAACTGTGGAATTTAAGTTAATTCGACTGTTCAAAATCGGATGTCAGTAACCTTTACGAATCCGAAGTAAAGTAAAAAGCTCTCATTTAATCTCTTATAAAAGGTGTACTTTAGTCCCAAGAAGATTCTAACCTACTCTTGGAGTACGCGTTTTCATAATCACTTCTGAAGTATGGAAGGATATTTCTACGAATCATAGAGCCATTCCTAGATTTGACTAAACACATACCCAATACACCCCAGTCCACTTACCTATTTAGAAGTCTCTACACGACCTAGTCTAAAGACTCTAAACATACTCTGCCCTAGATCTCTGAGATTTGTCACCAACCTCTTGAGGCTTGATTGAACCTGACGAGTACATAGAGGTCCTGTCTTTATATATCCGTGAAGTATTTGTTTCCTCTGTTTCTTTACCCGAGGGAGTGACAAGTGACAACCTCGCGTCCTCAGATCGCGAAGCCTGCTTCTCAGCCTTTACCACCACTCTGTTCAACCACTTTGCTGCCTCAATTTCTCTCGAATAAAACAAGGGAGGTGTCCTTACCCCATCGAGTTCCACAGCACTCCTCTGAGTTCGACAATCGTAGCCTGTAGTCCTTTTAGGTAAAGTTTGAGAAGCAGCTTATCAAGATTGAAAAACTCTATTTACTCTAAAGCACATTTCTATCAACTCCATATCTCCAAAAAAGAAACCTAATCCATATACAACCTCCTCCCCCCCTCCGTAACCCCATCCTCCAAAGCCGTATAATTCCCCAATTCCTCCTCATTAAACACCAAATCCTCCACCCTCGCAACCGCAAGCTTAGCCTCCGGACACCACCTCCACATCTCCTCAATCTTCTCCCTACCCAAGGCCTGCAGCTGAGAACTCTTATTAACACCATGATACCCCAACGGCCGTTCCCCCCACACCAAATCAACCGCAAACCCTGAAGCCGTTTTCTCATCCGGAAAAACACCCCCCAACTCCCTCATTTTCCCGCAAAACCATACATCTTCAAATATTCCATCCCCTGACCCCTTTGTATCAACATCATCGTCGATATTGTATCTCTCCACAACCTGTCTCGCGAGGGAAACATTCCGCAAAGAAAGACCCCCATTAAAAGCCCCCTCAACCCACGGATGCCACGCCCCCACAAAATCATACCCAAAGAAATCCTCTACTTTCTTATCGCTGTTGGCGCAAAGCACACTATCCGTCTGAAAATTAAGCATATACTCCGCGCCCTCCATCTGATCCCAAAACCACCCAGACGCCAAAAAATGCGATAACCCAAGATAATTCCCCAGATACGGTTCAGACGGTAGTTCAATAATCTTCACCTGTCCCGTCCCAACAAGGCGTTTGAAAGGCTGCGAGCCATGTCCATAAGCAGAGAGGGTATGGAGGGTGGAAGCGCGAGTGAGGAGGAGGATGGGCCATGAGGGACCGAGGATCGTGGAGAAGTGGAGGATGAGGGGGATGAGTGTTGGGAGGGCACGGGTTTCGATTATAACTGCTACTTTGTCTTTGATCGGAAAACCATCGTTCGTGCTCAAGCCTGTCGAGGGGTTTCGAAGGGGCGCAAGGAGCGAGGAGAGGGTGCCGTGGTTCTCTGTTGTTCGCCACCAATATGTCGTCGTGCTAGCGATAAAGATCGCGAAGCAGGCGAGGGCGGCGAAGATGAGGGGTCTTCCTTGAAACATGGTGAGTTCACATTATCGTGGGATTCGGTTGAATTGAGAGAAAAAAGAAAAGACAGGAGGAAGAAGTACGCGCGGAAAACTGCGATTGCTTGTTGCGTCCAACATCTTGGATATGGCTCGGAGGTTTTCTGACGTATGAGAGTATTGAATTTCGATATTCCCCCCGGATGGGGATTGCGATTGCCAATCCGGGGATATTTGGTGATGCATACCCTGTACGGGTACGGAGCTGAATTCCCTCCCTAAGCAATTTCCCCGCGATAAAAAGGGGGTGGATTTGCGCCACTATAGCACTTGTTCGTAATAGAGCTATTATTAAATGAAGCTTAAGAACACTATTTTTTCTGTTAAAAGTAAAAAATCACAATCTAAGAGTATATTAGGTGGTGTGTACAGTACAAGGGTACTTGCTACATCAACCCCTAATATTATTCAAACGAAATATCGAGTAGATTCCTATAAAAAACACCCAAGATAAGGAAAATGCAAATAAAGAGCCTATCTATTCGCTATTTCCGGGCTACCGAGGAATAGTCTCGCTATATTTCTTACTATTCCCAGGTCACCTCTGAATAGGTACATTCAAATTATAAGTCACCTACCACTAGGGGGTGTCATCATTCGTGATAGTACAGCGGGAACATTCATCTAATGCAATTCAATGCAAGTACCCTAGACACTTGGAACAATTTGGAATATTACCCCAGATAGTTAGGATAATCAACATGAATTGCCCTAGGGGTTTAGAACAACGATTAGTATGGCAGGTACAAGTCTGCTATTTACTGCGACTTTTTCTGTCCACCAGGAGCCACTGTCATGAATGGTGACACCCCCTGATGTACTAACAGCTTACATTTTCTGATAGTTGAAAGTTTATCAATTTATAGGTCACCTACGAATAACAACAATTTTCAAATTTTATCAGTCAGTAGGTGACATACCAAACAGCCGAGAGCATTCGTCAAAACAAGTGCGGAGTCCAGTTCAAGACAATCGAAAAAGAAAGCACAAAAGAGTTCCAGTTTTAATGGGAATATAAAGAATGTCCATATCACAAAAATATATCTCATCTAAGATTCTTACACATAATCATAATGACACCAGCCTTCATCTTCATCGTCGTCACCGCAAAACAAGAAAAGTGTCCTCTTTTATAATAAAAAACGCCCACTCCATTTCAAGCGTACCCAAAAAATTTCTTCTTCACGCTACACATATAAATTTTACAATCGTTTCACAAAAAAAGACACAACGCAGCAGCAAACCATCTAATGATGGTGTCCAATTTGCGTAAGCAGCGGGATCAACATCCCCCCCACAGCCGCAAAAGTATCCCTCATCTGCGGCTTCAACTTATTCCTTTGGCTGTTTCCGCCGTCTGAGTAGCCATTGCTAATGGGATGTTCATGTCCCGAGTCTTCTTGCATGGCGTGCATGGCCACGTATCTACCATTCATCAGTAAAATCCTTGGACAGGAATATTTAAGGGGGATATTTGGAACTTACAAAAACGTTCCAGCACTGAAAAGAAGTAACATCCCGGTCCACCACTGTCCCCTTTCTCCTTCAATGTGATCGCCTCCCATGATATTTACCAATAACCAAGTAGTGAGAGCTCCAAAGGGAGCTGCGAGACTGAAAATAATCAGGTGGCCGCGCGCGGCACGTTTAGAGAGACCTTGTTTTAACAAAACGGAGGTTAACCCGAATGCTGCTGGGGCTTTATGGATCATAATCGCAATAAAGATTATGAAGCCCAATTTTTGATTCGATGTTGAGGTTGAAGCTCCCATTGCGATGCCATCTGCAGCAGCATGAATTACGAGACCCGTAGTGGTGGCTAGACTCCGGGTTTGTTTTGGGGTTGGTGCCATTGAGCGGAGGAAGCTTTCTGATTCTTCATCTACATCGTCGGATGAGGTTCTGCCCAAAGCTTGGAGATTGATTTCTCGTGCTGCGTGTGGAGGTTGTAGGTTCTCTGATGCTAGGCGTGGGAGTTTGTCGATTAGGAACATGAGGATGAATCCTAATATTAATGACAGCCCAACGTAAAATGTAGGAGGTTCTGCTTCCGGATTCCCTTCCTCGTGTGGGTATTCTTCTTTGGTTTTTTCTGCTGGGTGAGCTGGATCTGCTGGTGGGCTGGTTTCCTTCTCGGCTGGAGGGGAAGTTAGAGCGGGCGTGGTGGTATCTTTCCCTACGATATCCCTAGCAATCATCACATTCAAACTCCCATCTAAAGCCCCAGCATCTCTCCGTAAACTAGCAGAATTCCTCCTTTCAATAAGCATTGGCGCAATGCCAGCTTTCACCGGCCATGCAACTGTGCCCCTTTCCTGTAAACCTCGTCGCGCATGCGAATGTCCTGCTGATCCCGCGGTATAAACTGCTTCAATTCCTTCAGGTATAATAACTATTAATGATGTGCCCACCAGTACACCCATTCCTATAGTTGAGATCAATCGTAATTGCGATGAGGATAAGGTCATGGATAGAGGTAATGCGCCGGCGAGGAATGAGCTATAGATGGCATTAGTCGAGCTTTTCCCGATTGTTTGCTTGTAACGGGGGTTTTGTCCTACGCTAATGCCATGACCACGCTCAACATGAGCAGTAAAAATAGACCGTCCAACATCTTGGGAGCTTTGACTCGGGGGGACTATTTTGGGTATGAACACGCTTTCTTTGGAGGTTCAAATCGTTTGCGCTGCTACGGATTCATGGCGATTTTAGAGAGGGGAAGACACGCGAAAGAAACAATTAACTGCTCGAGGAAACGACTGAGAGGTTGCGCTGGAGAGTTGCAAGCTGTGGTTGGGGTTGAGGTCGCTGAGCTGTGGATGACACCTTGGAGGTTTGTCGAGTCTCTCCTTGCCGCAGAACCCCAATTGACAAGGCTGAAGGTGAAAGGGAGACCCTTGCGGTGCACGTGATATAGCTGGTGAACCATGGTGAAGAGATACTTCTGACTAGAAGTACCAGAGGTCAAAAGCCTTTGAATAAAAACTGTACTTGAAGTTTGTGAAAGTATTTCCAAACTTGGGAAAGAGAGGGGATGAATCACGTGTCGTTCGTGAGGTTAGTTAACCCCTATCCCTTTCTCTCCGCTTTGCACTTCCGATAAACATCTCGTCAACACCACAACCAAATCTACTCCACGAGCCCTCTCAATATACGGCGTCTTGTTTTTGAGCTGCAATCCATCGTGTTACAAATCCGGCGTATTTTCTTCTCCTAAAGGATATCATGTCGTTATCAAGAGTCAAAGGTTCCACCTCCACGAGACGGAAGAACTAGATCTCTCGCCAGTAGATCATCGTCAAAGACTTCTTCACCGAGTATTACCTGCTCGTGACACCAGTTCATGTGGAGGGCGACGCAATCATCTTCTCGAGCTGCCGCTTTCAAATATACACCCGCAGTAGTTGCCGGCGGGATGGGCCGCAACCATCAGTTGGCAGGCTGGAATGTATTGAAATTACACAAACACATGAGATCGACAACAACACCATTTCTTCAAACCTCTTTCACCTTCCTATGTAGCCAAGAGACCAAGCTATGACTTGGCCTGCTCAAGCTTTAAGAAGCTTTCCCCCCTCCATGATCGGGTTCCCATCTAGCGTGATAAGCTTTTCCTTGTGCTAGTGCCTTACAGGCCTTCCTAATCTAGCGTAGTTCCACTCTCTTCGGTACTCATTACCAGGCTTTACTCCGTCTATACTCAGGTACCTACACCACTCTCCCCCAGCAAATCGAGGCCGAATCTCCTCGGGGGCTTCAAGAGGTCCATCTAACCCACATCCACCCCGCATCGACGATAAGATGCCAGATCGAGTTGCTGCATCTGGCAATCACTGCCGTTGTAGATGCTTGTATAGATGCTATGCATCAGCGAGCCTTGGCCCTTTCTTTCAATATCATTCGCCTAATGCTTTATACCTCTCGGACTTCTTTCTCATCTCACTGTTGGAATAAACCTGGTTTGCGAGAGTAATAGTATCAGGTGGGTTAGATTGGATCAATCACAGCGGGTTTTAATATATTTGCATTTTCTATAGGCGCTCTATCTTCTGAACGTGGTAGGGAGAAATAGTACATATACTGCTCTATGTTTCCTTCATTTTCAAAAGGGCATCCTTCTACCGATCACTCTCAACTCACTCCAGTTTCGAGTCTTAAGGCTTCAATATGATCTCCAACATCCTCCCAGTCATGGCTTTGGCCGGCGCGGCTATGGCTGCTTGCCCAATTTCCGTTGCCATTACCAGCGCAACTGATCACATTGTCGAGACCGCTGTCACCAACACTGGTAGTGAGACCATCACTGTTTTCACCGGAAACACCGTTCTCGGTCCAGAAAACACCTTGGATCTCTTGGTTGCTGATGCTGGTATGGACCTTCCCTGACACTCCTCTGAAATTTCCATGTGGCTAATTTTTGAAATAGCTGGTGCTGCACTTCCTTTCGAGGGTGTCTATGTCAACTACAAGAAGGCTGGTCTCAGTGCCTCTTCTTTCAAGACCCTCGCACCAGGAGAGACTGTCACTGCTTCTGTCAACACAGCCAAGACCTACAAGCTTGAGGGTGTTGAGACTGCAACAGTCACAGCTCTTCAGGGATTCAGATACATTGCTGGAACCGAAGCTCCATTCGCTTTGAGTGAGATGGAGAGCGAGGAATGCGCCGCTATCTCCTCCAACTCTCTCACCATCACTCCTGACCAAAGTGTCGTCGCAGAGTAAGTTTTGCTTGAAAATCTTCAGAAAAACCACCAGCTAATATCATCCACAGTGAGCACATCTCCAAGCGTAACCTCGAGAAACGTGCTCCAAACTCGAGAATCGCCAAACGTGCTGTCACCTACAGCTCTTGCACCACTGCGCAAACCACCTCTCTCAAGGCCACTGTAGCAGACGCTATTTCCGAGTCATCTGCCGCATACACCGCAGCCGCAACTGCTCTTTACTACTTCACCACCTGGTTCAAGAGCACCGCCCAAGAGACCAAGGTCCGAACCATCTACAACGATGTCGTCAACCTCCAAACCAAGTCTCCAACAATCTCTTGCACTGACACCTATGGTGATTGTGCCTCTGGAGATGCCCTTCTCTACACTGTCCCAAGTGCCAACTACATCGTCCCATGCCCATCCAACGGCTACTGGGGTTTCGCTGAACTCTCCCCAACTTGTGCCGACTTTGATTATGATCGTGCTGGATGCATTCTCCACGAGGCCACTCACTTGTTCGGAACTGATGATTACGCTTATGGACCAACTGCTGCCAAAGCTTTGAGCGCTACCCAAGCCTCCGCCAACGCTGACACCTATGAGATGTACGCTGGATCTGTTAGACTAAAGGGATGCTCCGGCTAGAGGGTGTTTTAGGCGAGGAAAGAGGAGTGGATGTTGCCAGTGGAAGGAGTAGAGTTGATGAGGAGGGAAAGTAGAAGGATGAGAATGGGATATTCTTGATAGAGACACAGTTCCAAAGTAGTACATATAAATACTTCACTACTTGAAATTCTAGTTACATAATATAGGGTTTGACAAGGACTTTTATTTGACTTCCGAATAATCTTGAACAGTGATGTTTGATAAAAGTGACAGCTTAAAGCAACTGAGAGCCGCTCGAAAAGGCTGAAGAAACTCGTTAAAGTGGCTCCGCTATCCTACCCCTGTCAATTTCAAAAGTCGCGTCTCGTAACGCGCCCGCGATTGAAAAAGGAGCAAATGCTCAGGGCAGAGGGTGATCCCCGTACCTACAGCATCTTGAACCTCAACTTCACCACTTCATATCCATACGAACGCTTCCTCCTACAACTCGCGCTGCGCAATTCTCATAAGTGTTTCCTAATCATCGCATCAAGCTTGATACCATGGCGGAAAACGAGTCGGCTGACTGTAAGTATCTGTCCTTATCACCTCGCATTCCAAGGCGCGCAAACCGGCGACGGAATCAAATCTCTCGATGCGACAATCCTCACCACCTGCGCCATGCCGTATAGAATCATATGCGCATGCAATCGCCATGAGCGACATAGCTCAAGCTTCCTCTAACTAACTTTTACCTTCAGGGTCCATCAGCTCCAACGACGCAGTCAACATCTCCCTCGTCACACCCACTGGTCTCCTCCACACCTTCCACCCCAAATTCACCTACCCCGTCTTCGGCGATGAAGAGACGATATTTGGATACCAAGGATTGAAGATCAACCTCAAATACCATGCCTCTGATATGCGCCCCGTTCTACAGGTCACATACAACAAGAAATTCAAGGCCGTAGGAGAGACGGAGCCCACGGATGTCAAGGCGATATTGGAAGGCGTTTTGCCAAAGAGTAGGTTTACTATTCAATTTTGCTAAGCGTGTTTACTGACAAGAAAACAGCTGCATTCGAGAAAACCGCCGAATTTCAAAAAGCAATCGAAAACCCAAGTTACGCAACCTGGACCCCACCCGGAGAACTATGGCAAACCATCAAAACTGGCTCCAAGACCCTGGAGATATGGAAGGGCAGTCTGGCAGATATGGCAGTCCAACAAATCGTCAAGCGCATCCAAGTCCTCGTCCCGTTTTTCATCGAAGGCGGAACCCAGATCGATTTGCGCGAACCGGAATGGTCACTGGAAAGATGGACAGTCTTCTTCCTCTACGAGAAGAAGAGTGCGGGTGAAGTAGAGGGAAATAGCTCACCTTATCATTTCATGGGCTACTCAACAGTCTACCGCTATTTCTTCTACCAACCACTTACACCACCCTCCTCGCCCGACGGCAAAAAACAACAAATCAAATCCACATCCCAAGCAAACTTCACCTTTCCCCTCCCAGAATTTAAATTCTCCTCTCTCCCCTCACGATCACGCATCTCGCAATTCATTTTACTTCCACCCTTCCAAAGGGACGGAAATGGTTCCCGGTTTTACAACGCAATATTCGACTACTTCCTCCGAGACCCCTCCACAATAGAAATCACAGTC
>LLCD01000528.1:0-17556 GCA_001414355.1 Hymenoscyphus salicellus
CCCCCTCAAGCTCAATCCTGGGGCCTCCTTTCCTCCCAGGTCTAAACCCAACCTGTGTGCTCAAAACCTCAAACTTCCCATCTCGTCCTCTAATTCCTTCAGCAACACCCCAATCACCCACGCTCTCCAAAATTCTCTCGCTTAAACCCTCATCAATCTCCAAATCGAAATTGCCTACCTGTTTACAGCCTCCAAAGATGGTGGTACTGGACCCAGGTCTAGGGATAACATAAACCACTTCCTCCCCACTTTCACCTTTCAAGTTCGTGATCGTGCGTGCCATCTTTGCTTCCCCTCTTATCAAAAGTGTCTGCCCACGGATGGGGAAGAGTTTTTGTGCTTCTTCTGCCGACACAAAATGGCGGGCTGAGAGGCCGGCACAATTGATGAAGAGGTTCATCTCTCCCATCTTTTGTTCTTCGAGAAGGGATTTTGCCGAAGCAATAACCCCGGATAGACCGTGGTCGATATCAAGGTGAGATTTGATGAAAGTAGCTCCCAAAAATCGGATTCGTTCGAAGAGGTAAGTGAGGTAGACGGGAGGGTTGAAACAGATACTTTTGTATCCTACCCCAAACGCCAGCTCGTTCTCCTCTTTCCCGTCCCCTCCCAACCTAGCCCCCATCCGAGTCGGGAAATGATCTCGAGAAAGAACTTCAAAATCCCTAACCACACCTTCCCTCCACCATATCCCCTCTCCACATCCCCTGGTTTCTTCGCACTCCTCTCCCCAGAAATTAACACTCCCCCGAAATCCAAGGCCTGTCCTCTTCTCCCTTTCCTCTATACTCTCCCCTTCATTCCTGTCTTCGCCATCCTCAAGCAACCCGCACCAAGCCTCATAAGTCCTCGCATCCCACTTCCTCAACCTCTCATCCTCCGTCTTAGTACTAGCATGAGATCGCCAATGACCACCCGCCCAAGGAGAGGTATATTCAGGTGAGCGATCAGAGGGAAGATGTTCGGCTATGAGTGCTATTTTGAAGTCCGTTGATAAGGGGGAAGTGAGGAGTGTGAGGGCCGTTTGGAGGGCTGTTATTCCGGCTCCTAGGATGATGATGTGTTTTTGTTTTGGGGGGATTGGGATTTGGATTGAGTTTGAATTTGGGAAGGGGAAGGGGAAGAAGGGGGTTGAGGTTGGTGTTGGATGTGGTAGCGGAGTTGGGATTGGAGTTGGAGATGTCATGTTTGTGGATTTACTGGATGAAAGGTCTTATTGCGACTCGGGAGCACCAGAGCACTGCTTGCTCTCTCTAATTTGTTTGACGACAAACAGATAGACACGACATAGAAGTACTGATTCCTCTCACAGACCAGATATGGACTTATGTGAATATGGATTTGATGGATGAGCGGCTTGATCTCGCCAGTAAAAAATCGAGCTAATTGCAAGACAACCAAAGTAACTAACTCCAATGGTATGAATTGAAAACGACCAAAAAACAATAAATATCAGCTCAGTCACTTGACATGTGAGCAAACTGTGATTGGTTGATTCAATCGAACCAAAAACCCGATATCGCAAATCAAATACATACTGTCAGGGATATCAGACGATGGCTCGAGTGTCCAGGACAATTGAACTGTTTGAGAAAATCGGAACTATGATAGCCACTATCTGCCAAATATTTTGTCCATTGCAAGCCAATATACACATGCCCATGATTGATGTACAATTCTTTCGTAGTAATACAATAAAATTCGCCAACTATGCTACAATCCCCATTTTTATACAACCCATCATGCCCAATCAGCGATCGGAAAGCATACCTCTTACATAGCTGAAATACTTGGGACTAACAAGTTTTTCGATCTCCTCTCTGGTCAACCATTTGAAATCCCCGAGTCCGTAGATGTTCTCGGCCAAATTCGCCTGACCTGCCATTATCCTTCCCTTCATGAAGAAGGTTCTCTCTCCCAGCTTCTCCTTGTATGGGTTGACGATGTAGTGACCGACTGGAGCGTGTCCTACAATCCAGGTGTTCATATTGACACCAGCTGTCTGAACGAGGATACGTTCTGCTGCCTGATTTTCCAATCGTTAGCCATATACCCAATTTTCAATCCCACAAATGGCACAAACCTGATGTAAATTCTCCCTCCCAATCATTTCGCCAGCAGGAAATCCCCATCCCCCATTCTTCCGCTGAACACACAAATACAAAGTCCGATCCAACTTGCGATCCAGATTCTGCAGCAACTTCTTCTTATCCGCAAGCGTTTTCCTCGGCTCCGGCATCTCAACCTTCTGTCCCTCCTCTCCCTCCCCAGGCTTGACCTCCACAGCCTGTCCATCCTTCCCTTCAATGGCTCGCACCATACTATCCTTCACAAGAGCCTCGACCGTCGTCTGCGGATCACTCAATTTATCACCCACCAGCAACTCATCATTCCATCCAAACTCGCCATACGCATTATACCCGCCCAAATCCCTGGCCGCTGCACCGCCTCGATCCTTAGCCTTGAGCTTCCAATCTGCGTCGGCGGGGGTATCTTTTTTGAAGTAGAAGTAGCGGGAGAAGGGGAGGGCAAGCCGTTCATTCAATCGTTTCTGGTAGAAGAAGAAGGCTTTTTCGAAGGGGGAGAGAGTTCGTGTGAGGAGAGGGGGACGGGAGAGGAGGATGCCGGTTTTGGTTATGTAGGGTGTTGATGCTTGTGAGGTGGTGACGGGAGGGATGCTCGCAGCTTTTTGGTCTATGATGGGTGGGATACTCTGGACGGAGTCGAGGACGTTGGATTCTACTGCGTATCCCCTCCTTGCTGAGATCCGGGAGATATTATTGATGCATTGGGAGCAAATTCGTGGATTCCGTGATGATGCTCCTGAATCTTGTTAGCATCAATCACATTTCCCCAACCCAATGCATATAAAAGAAAAGAAGATACTCACTAATCAACAGAGCCGCAGCACTGGTACCTCTACTACTAGCAGTCATATTTCCTATTTCTTCAAGAATTCCTTCCTGTCTTTCAAAATCCTCAATCTCCTCCCTAGGCTCCAAGCCCAAAAAATCCCAGCGCTGTGCTTACTCAGCACCCACTAGCGCGGCATGAGTCTACAAAAGACTTTTCTCGCCCGCCCACCAAAGCTTTTCTTTTAATAATCCATGAAATCGAAACTTATCCCCAGCACCTGTTTCCCTTCCAGGACGTGTTGGTCATTTTCGATTGCTAGAATGATATCACAGGCTTTTTTCGCTAGCTGTACCTACGTCTCAACGGGAACGGCTAGATAGCGACTGTTAACATACCATATTGGTACCTATCTCTTTGGGACGCACCGCACAGTACCACTTCAATAAACCATGCGCAGACTGCAATATATGAGATGGGCGATGAAGATTATGACCAGAGAGGAGAGAGGCAAGAAGGGCGTATTGTGTGATGATGTTCTCGTTGTGTTTAAGTTCCCTAGTCATGCCTCTTGTGCTTTACCTGGTACTCTCTCTGCGTTGGTCTAGCTTGTAGAAGTCTGCAGCTGACCTTGACTGAAATTCTTTGCGCTCCACCGTACTTGTTGGGTCGTTGGTTGACAGTCGATCAGGACCAGCTAGATATATTTCTAAGCTCCTGGATTTGCGTTATCTAGTAGTGGATCTCATGCTCCTCAGTGGGGCAGATTCACTGTGATGGAAGGCAGCTTGCATGGACATCTAAAAAGGCAGTTCAGGCTTGCGATACCTGCCTATCTAGCCCTTCTTGGCCCAACTTTTTAGGGCAGTTCAATGTAATCGTCCTAGGAGCTTGGAACAATTTAGACTAGATGCTTCAAAACAACCAGGAGTTCTTTACTGCCGCTTTGATTCCTATAATGAGGCTCCCGTTGGACAGAAAAGTGGCAGGTTCGTACCTGCCTCCCTAGCTCGTTGTTCTAACTACGTTGGATAATTAACAACTATCTAGGTTAAAAGTTTAAGTTATCTCAATCATCTAGGGTAATTGCCTTGAATTGCCCAAGATAAATGGAATAATGGTTAGGCAGGCAGGTACGGTTTACTGCCGCTTTTTCTGTCCACCGGGAGTGAGGCTGCGCAATCGGCTTCTGAGCTTAACCTTCACCACAAGTCAAATCCCAACATCGACGTGTATCTCATATGTTGGGAAAGCTTAAAAACTTAGCAAATTCTCGCATTATTCTTATAACCCTCCTACATTACACACAATGAGCTGCACATTCAGCAAGGATAGAGAGGCAATGCAAACCCAATCCCTAAAAATATCGAGATCCTTCCAAACGCCCCTTGAATCTCAATATCCAGTCATCTAAACCCAGCTTCTCCGTCGCTCAATAATGTTCCCAATAATACCGTGTGCCCCACACAAATGCAGTTTCCCGGGTATCTCAATTGCGCCAGGAATCCCAAAAGCAGACGCCTATTCCGTTACAATCGTTGAATTTCATCAATACATCAATTGATTAGCCTTTCATCGCCTTGACCGCCGTCGCTACCTCAGCGGTGGCAACCTTCTCCCATCTTTCTCGATTTCGGGAAATATCTCGATCAGCTACCATTTCGTACAGTTTTCTTGATACATCTCGGTTTACACCCGCGTATTGTTCCTTGGTGATTTCTGCCGCTTGCCAATGTGGTTTCAGCGCATCTTTGACGATTCTGTTTATACCATCTTTGGCCTCGGCGGACATAGTTTCTCGAACAGGGGACGTTTCTGGCGATCTTTGAAGCGCAAGCGGTCTTGGCTTCTGTCTTCTCGGTCGTGGTTGTCGTAATTCGGTTGTGGGGCTGGAAGGCCTGGCGCTTTCCTTGCTACTTTCTCCAGGTGATCGGTTGGGGGAGTAGTCAGCTCGTGGGTATGATGGCTCCACATGCGAAGTTAAGGGCCGAGGCGAGGCATGTCTCTTTGCGAGATGGGGAGGGGGTGTAATCGACAGTGCTCGGGGGGTGTGAGATGGCGAGGGAGATGCTGCGGGTGAAGAATATTCAACCGAGGGGCTCGTAACACGATTGTTACCAGCCGATATGGTAGCACCACTGAATGCAGACCGGGAGGTGTCATCATCAGAGTTCACGGTCATTTCCACTTCTTTGAGTAAAGAGGTTAGAAATGATGGTCCTGGTCCATCGGATACTGGGAGAGTTGGCGATGCTGGGTGTGCGCTAGAGACGGATGGGCGAGGGGGTTGCGGCATGGAGTAAGACGAGGAAGACTCGCCCTCAACCAAAACCCTTCTGGTTCGGGGTCGCTTCAATTTTCGCTCTGGCTCTGATGGTCTTTCAACGGGGGAAGCGGTTGCGGATGTTGCTGCTGATCTGGACTTTCTCTTGCGTGTTCTTGGTACACCATCCATTTCCTTTGCTCTTTCAAAATCGCCCCAAGCACGGGATTCTTCTTTGGTTTCTTCTGGCGTGGGGGGAGTTCGAGGACGGCGGGGACGGCGAGGTTGTGGTGCAGTTTGGAAGGTCTCACGCGCACCTTGTCGACTGGCAATGTTCAATCTTTGTTGCCATCGTTGGAATTCTCTTGCCTGCCCAGAGGTACGACGCTGGAGTTGTCGATAGTCTCCCATGGCATTGTCATCCTCCCCATCTGAGAAGTCCAAGTCCAGCCCCGCAGCTTCGTGGACTCGACTGCTAAAGACACTCCATGCACCAAACCAATGATCATCTCGAATACGGCGACGATTGCGACGTGCATCGGCTTGGGTTCTAGGTGCTGTGCGCCGTGGTTGCGCCAAATGGGCCAACTCCATGGCTCTCGCTTTTGTCCCATCGTGGTCACATTCCATGCAATACCAATCTTCCACTGGCACTCGACTCAACCCGATGCAATATGTATGATATGGGGCGCCACAGCCGTCGCACAGTAATAGTACAGCTTCATTGTCGGCCAAGGAGCATATTGGACAAGGTGTGCTTTCCTCCTCCTCGATAGGCTCTTCAAGCCAAGCTGGGTCAAAGTCGGTCGAGGCAACCTGTTTCTTGTTTTCGACTTTGTATTCAGACAAGACGGTTCCTATTCCAAAAAAAAATAGGAAAAATCAGCATTATGGTCAGGGTATGTATGTGTTGGGTAAGTATTTCGTGAGGGGGGATAATGTGCCCGTGTTCACTTCCTGCGAGGGGAAATGGCCTTAGGAAGTGGACTATCACTCTACGAGATTGGCACAACGCCAGGCATCACTATGGAGACGATGCGATTCCGGGATTCCGCAAACTGAATGAATATGAGGACTTACCGCCAACCTTATCCAGTACTTCCACCAAATTGAACGATTGTCGGCAAAACGGGCAGCTGTTTGCCTTTTGGGTCCATTCCCGCAAGCATTCATCGTGCAATGAATGGCCACATGGTTTAATTACTGCAATCGGCAGTTGTTTTTCACTATTTTCGGGGTCGGTGGCGGATGTGGTGGGAGCGACAACAATCTCATGGTGTTCAACAATGCAGTCGGAAGCCACACATAAATCCTCCAAACAGACGATGCACTGGTCGACCATGCTGTCTGAGGATGTTGGAGGACTTTCGGGGTAGTTGGTGAGTGATTTTCCGTTTCCAGCGGCGGTAGCTGCGGCAGCTTGAAGATCGTGAATGGAGTTGTCAGGAACCATGTCCATGCTTGAGTCTCGCCCAACGTTGCACTGATCAGCCCAGTCGGGGTGCATATTTGCAAAATTGATTCGAATATGGAGGGGGAGTCATGAAAATGGTTTGGTGTGAAGAGGGCAAATTTATATCTTTGTCGCGCGATGGGTGGTGTTGTGGTTGTGCAACGAAAGAAGTAGAAGTCGATTTGTATGTCGAGTTTGGAGGAGTAATTGAGGAAAGGAACAAGCAGTTCAGAGGGACCTGGACGGATTACCTTGCACCACTAGCGTGGGTGGAGCCGAGGCACTTGTGGTTGGTCAAGTCTGTTTCGCTTCCTCCAAAGGCGGTCAAGAAGACCAATAGGAAAATTGCTGGTTTGCTTCTTGGGGTGGAGAGTTGCGAGTTGCGAGAGCTGTTGTCGCGATGCCACGGATTTACTTCGATTTTATTGAATTAATATGAGACGAGATAAAAGTGGGAAAGGGGAGAAGCAGCCGTGGAGCCTGAATCGTGGCGTTGAGGGGGTGAATTTGGTGTCGAGTTGTTGAAAGGGGGGAGGAAGGCGGCCAGGGTAGCCACGGGGTGTGGTGTCTTTGAAGGATAATGACGATGTACCGCAAAGAGGGCCGCGTTTCCCCTAGCTGGGCGACGGCGTGCTATGAGGCCCCTCGTGATTCGGTATTGCAGTGAATCCCACGTAACGGCCCTCAACAGACAAACCGCTCCAAACGCTGTATGCTGTGTCAACTTTGAAGGATTCCAGAGCCGATGATGGATGGAAGTTGAATATTTTTATATCAGCACAGTCATGTGACTCGAAGTCCTGTATGGTTCCTCACTCGGTCGTTCAGTCTGTTCAGGGATTCAAGGCCAGCTCAAGGCAAGTTCAGAGTCTGGCAAGTACGTGAGTCACAAGAACATGGGAATCGAGTACGCATCAGGAGGTTCGTCCTCTTTTATACACCTTCCAGGTTGCAAGGCAACCAGAAGAAGGCAACGAGCCACCTCACCTTCGAGATGCCTGCAAGTCATCAATAATTATCTTTAGAGTCCCACCTCACATTGATAGATCCGAAGGTGTGATTGGTCGCCTTGGGTATTTTCAAAATTGGGTTGCGTTGAGAGAAATGACGCTTTCAATAAGCAAGCAAAAAACCATTGACTGTAGGATATTGTAGTAGAAACGAAAATATGATTCACCAGGGTTCGTAATAAGATCCAAAGTAGGAATTGAAGAAGGCCCCGTGGAGTTTCGTTATCCTAAATATCCAACAATGTATAATGAGGAAAAGTGCCTTCTCGTTCACAAAACTCGTGGGGGAAGCTATCGAGATTCGTTGAGTGAGCCTAGAATGTTATCTGTGACTGCTGTCAACGAGTCCCCATGCTAATTATCAGAACCATTTCTTGTATTTCACAAAAACTCCTCGTTATCGAACAATCGTAAAAACAGGCACGTAAAGCCCTTCGTGGCATAAAAACGTAGATGGTTTTTGGAAGTGCTTCATTGAATTTTTCTCATCGAAAAGCGACGTCGGAGCTCGTAAACCGCGAGAGATCCCAGACCCATACACCTGCCAATGTAGCCCGAAAATAATCCCATCCCAACCCTCTAAACCTCAGCAATTTCTCTCAATCGTCGGAGCGTTGATCGCATGGCGGCAGCGGCGGGTGTTCTGTTAATGAGGTTAGATACTGCGCGGATCCACTTTCTACCATTCCTAGGTCTCGACCCTAAGAATGGTCCTCCCATGGATACGTACGACACAGTGTATGCTCCTCCAGCGACAGTCTTCTTGCACGACTTGCAGTCCCAGATTCCTACGGAGTGTCTCTTGACGGTGGTCTTTCCGCAGAATGTGCAGACATATTTGGCGTGTTGTGTGATTTCCATCTTCTTGACTTGCTTTCTGAGGGAGGCACCGTATCTAAATTCGAGGAAACAGCTTGTCAGCTATCTGATGCTAGATTTGATCTGCGATTATCCCCTCCTCCAAATGTCTCGCGCGCATGTTGCGTAATTGAAGTTGTATTCGACCGATAAAGCGAGGGGTTGAAGGTGCGGGCGCAGGCGCGGAGGGAATGGAAAATTGGAGAGCTCGAATTGATCACATACCTTGTACCGTACTTTCCGGTAACACCGACCTTCTTGGTTCGTTTGGTCATCTTTGCGGTGGTTGCTGTGATGAACTTTGGATGGATGGGTTCAACGCAAGAAATTGAATTTTGAGTATATTTTGAGTGGTCTTTCGCTTCTCAAGTGTGCGCCCTAACGGCCCGGTATTGTTCCGATGCCGATCTTCCCCTCGTGACTTGCGGCAAGGCTAGTAAAGCAGCACCTTCTGTAAATATATGCTGTTATTCCACCTTTAGAGGTCAATCACAGTAAACCCTTCTATATTAGTACTTGAACTGATTTAAATCAACCAACCGAGACGGTTACAATCATCACTATAGATCACGGTGAAAAATAACGAGAGAGGTTGTGCTGCCGCCTTAATGGCCGCACTCTTGAGCTAATCTATTTTGGGAAATACCGAGGTATCTTCTTCCAAGATTCTTGTTTCACTCTAAAAGATCTCAGGAGGTGAATAGTTTCTATTTCAGTTCTTTACACATCAGTTCGCCTGCATCTGTTTGATTTAATCGTACTTCAGTCATTTCAACCTAAAATACATCTGAAAAGCGTTTTCCAAAATGTCAACAGGACGAGTCTATGACCTCGTCGTTCTGGGAGCATCTGGCTACACGGGAAAACTCACCGCAGAGTTTATAGCAAAAAACTTCCCTACAGATATTCGATGGGCAATCGCAGGTCGTTCTGCCAATAAGCTCGAGGAGATTGCAGCGGAATGCAAGTCTTTAAACCCCGATAGGAGCCAACCAGGTAAGCACTCTGCCACTCTCGTGCATTCCCTCCACATCAAACCCGATCGTGTTCTTTAACTTTCAAAAGAAAAGTAGATTAACATTTATTTTACAGCAATCGAAACGTGCTCATTAGATGCCTCTGAGCTAAATTCTTTGGCCAAGAAAACATCAATTCTCATCACTACCATTGGCCCATACTCCGTACATGGAGAACATGCTTTCAAGGCTTGTGCTGACAATGGCACTCACTACCTGGATATCACTGGTGAGGTCGTTTGGCATAACGAGATGATCAAAAAATACGAGAGAACAGCCAAAGCCAGTGGCGCGATCATGATCCCACAGATTGGTGTCGACAGTGCTCCAGCAGACATGATCGTCTGGTCACTTGCCGATTTAATCCGGGAAAAGTTCTCTGTGCCAACCGCAGAAGTTGTATTATCAGCAAAATTCCCGTGTGTCCAATATCTCCTCGTTAAATCTTAAGCTAACAATCATCAAGCCCGAGACCTTCAGGAGGAACTATGAGTTCGGTTTTTTCAATCTTTGATGTTTACAGCTTGAAACAACTCAAGGCTGCAGGTACTCCATACGCACTTTCTCCCATCCCAGGGCCTGCAGTACGGGATCCGGTTCCTTTGAAAACCAAATTACTCGGCTTTCGATCGGTTCGTGATCTCGGTATGCTAACATCATATATCTTCGCCAAAGCCGATATACCCCAAGTGCAAAGAAGTTGGGGTTTATTGGGAGGCCCTGCCAATTACGGGCCCAACTTCTCTTTCTCCGAGTATGCGAAATCGCAGAACTATCTCACAGCAATTGCTTCGCATTTTGCCTTGTTGTTCGGCTCCATTCTTGTTGTAATCCCTTTCATCCGAACACTTCTCAAGAAGACTGTGGTTCAACCAGGAGACGGCCCCACTAAAGAAGAGTCGAAGAACGATCGAGTCGAATACAAGGGAATTGGAAATCAGGACGTCAAGACCAAGAACCCAGCCAGAGCATTTGTCCGGGCAACATTCGCAGGCTCGGCATATGAATTAACTGGTGTCATCGTTGCCTCTGCTGCACTTACGCTTCTGCGTGATGAACACAAACTCCAAGGAGGGATTTACACGCCGGCATGTCTGGGGCAGAAATTTGTGGATCGATTGGATGATGGAGGGTTCAAGTTTGAGAAGGGAATCTATGAAGAATGATACTGGTAAATATCAAGTACAGGCAAGTACAGGACTGGAACTAGCATTGTAAAATTATAACACTTGGTTAGAAATCCCCTAGCCACAAAACCAGAATAGACGGAAACCCAACCTACAATTCCTTTTCTTCTGTTATTCGATTCGGGGACGCAAACAACAACAGCTGTATCATTCCATGAGAAAACGATTGAAAGCTAGTGCAATCCCCAGTTTTAACGCGACTGATTGGGCCGGTTCTTAGATCAATCGATCGACGAGGATGATTTCCAGGTCGGAAACGAAGCCTTTTTTCCTGAAATAAATCACCCATATAGAGCGGGGCAGCATGTCTGCACACCAATAGATCGTTCGTCAACGTCCTTTACCATACGGAGTACGCCCACCGACTTGATGTCCCGTCAGTATGTTCGCTTTGTGAGAACCTTTCGATGGCTCGATTTATTCTATCGAGTGTATCTCGCGGTAAAGGTGGCAATGAATAGCTCGTTGTTCGAACTTCCTAGTACGGTTTAACGTTACCCTAAATACTTTGGAACAATGAAGCTTGATTGTGCTAAGTATCTAGGGTAACGAACGGCTTTGAATTGCCCTGGATAGTTGAAACAATGTGCTAGGGAGGCCAGTACGAACTGGTTATTTACTATCGCTGAGTATATGTGGATATCGTTGGGCAAGTTGTTGAGCGATTCTCGAGGAGAAAATGGAAATCGACCTTGAGCCGTCTTGAAAACCCTACAAGACTTCAATCTAGACGATGGATGCTGCGGCACAAACTTGTCGGCCGCCGCTAAGAAACAGCAATTTTCCTTTATCGAATACTCCTCTTCTTGACTTGAGAAAGTTTATATGATAAGATATGAAGCAAAACAATGACAGCGATCACCTAGCTCCTCAACCCGAGTCTGACATTATTGGAACATGTCAGCACCTCATTTTATCCGGTTATGCACCAGAATCCCATAAGGCTATCGATGGCCTAGTGTGTGTTTCTTTTTGGCAACGCTCAGGAGGCTGAGAGATGCGAAACTCGGGAGCTTGCTTTTCATAGGGCAATCTGTGGTTTTCAGCCTCTGTGATTCTATATCGTTGCCGAGGAAGGACGTTGCAAAATTTTGTAATCAGATTGCCAGTGACCGATCTAGTGCTTCGTATTTTGAAACTCATTTCCACATCTTTTTGAGATTCCAGGTTGGGACTTTACTCACGGTTCTCAATTCGGAAATCTTAGAAATCGGTTTTCTTGAAAGGATACCGATATTCGAGATACGGGGTCACGGTGACGAGTTGGGGGGTTGAGTCTTTAATGTCAATAGTATTGCACATCTCCATCACTGGAACTCTACTCGATACGCTAAGTCGGAAGACGTTGTCTGGTTACATCGTACGAAGTAACAAATCCCCAAGACACGTTCCATAAGGCGGGATCTCGCAGACATGCTACACTCTCCCAACTGGGCTCCTTCCCAGCTGATTCGGAACCTTAATTTTCAAGTCTTCCTACAAGCCATGTGGGAAAATGGATCAATCAGGTTGGTTGGAAGCCATGTGTTATCTCTGGGGTGGCGTATCAAAAGGGACATCGTCACACACGGTCGTTCCGGGGGGCATCACTCATGTATTAGGGCTGTTGTCACTGGTGTCAGCATTTGTGAGATGAATAAGCTCTAGACTCTTCTGATCGATCACTCCAGCTTGGTATCAGGAATCTTGTGTCCAACGTACTCCGTAAGGAAAAAATGTTGTTACTGTGTCATTGGGCCACTTGGTGTGGAAACAAATCATCCCCTGAATATGCGTTAGCGCGGTCATCTTTAACGAATCAAGAGAAACCCGAACAATTCCACAACACCGCTTCTAAATTTATCCAACTTCACGAAAACTACGAGTGAAAATAAACTCACGTGCGATGGAATTCCAGAGATCACTTTGTCAACAAACAATGTTTCCAGCCTCTTCGATGGCAGGTCAACTATTGGACGAACCACACGCTTCCATCGGCTCACCGTTGATCCGTCCCCTCTAGGCGCCGTTAGAGCGCGGATAGAGTTATTTGTGAACACCCGCTAACCCCTTGTAGTGCAACACAACAGCAAAATACCAGCCACAGGCACAAACTCGACAAGGGGGCAGCGCATCTCAGATCTATTTCAGACATCTCAGCTTCGCGGAACTTGGGTTTCATGGCCAAATAATCCAGGGGGCCTTTCGACTCACGGGAACTTGTTTTTCGTGACTTTTCCCCTGCCGAGTCTTTGAGATGCAGAGTAGTGCGTTCATACTGGATTTCAAATCTCTCTGTTTCTTCTGATCCTTCGTAATTTCCTTCGTTTCCATTGGTTCCTCCGAGTATGAAGCTATATGCTACTCCGTCCCAACGTCGGTCAAGCTTTTTGGTGACCCCCACTAGCCGGTCAGCTTGCTCCTTTGTCATGTGTGTCGGCCGCCGTGGCTTTTGTGGCACTGTTGTTGGCTTCTTGAAATGGAACGAATCTATTCCGGCTGCGCATCGTGGTCGACAAAGGACAGGCACGGTGACCTATTACCGTACCTCAATCTCTTAGCTGATACCCGCGGGTGTAGTTGGGCAGCGTCATGTGTATAAAGAGAAGTCCATCCTTCTTTGACATTATTTCCCCTCATCCATATCAGTATCTCCAGTATTTCTCAAACACTTTCGCTACTTTCCTATCTTTCTATTTCCATTACTGTACTCTATCTCAGTCATCAATCTATAAATTTTCCCGTCAAAATGCAGTATACTATCGTCAACATTTTGGCTCTTACCGCCGCTGCTTCCGCAACTACCATCAAGGTCGCCGTTGGTCAGAATGGTTTGACTTATACACCATCCGATATCAAGGCTGCTCCTGGTGATGAGGTCGAGTTCACATACTTCCCAAAGGTTCGTAGTTCTATTTTAATCATACTTTTAATTGTTAACTCATTCATTAGAACCACACTGTCTCCGAGTCCTCCTTCAAGGAGCCCTGCAAACCCCTCGCCGGCGGTTTCTTCTCAGGCTTCGTGCCAACTCCTGCTCCCGGCCCATCAAACACAACCTTCACAATCACCGTGAAAGACACCAAGCCTGTCTGGATTTACTGTGGACAAACAGGTGGGTTCTCCGAGTTATTATTCCCTATTTCAGGTTGTTTTAGGTGGATTGAGATACAATTTCCCCCTCAGGCATCTCAGTTCCTCCTCTCGCCCTAGTTTCCTCAAACATACTTCTAGAAATGGCAATACTGACTTCACCTCTAGTTGGAAACCATTGCCAGAGTGGAATGGTAGCAGCAATCAACGCCCCAGCAACCGGTAACACCCTCGCAGCCTTCGCCCTGCTCGCAAAGAACGCCACTACCGTCAACTTCTCAGGTGGCGCCGTTGGTGGAATCCTCAAGAGTGGAGGAGGTCAAGTTGTCGGAGGTAGCAACTCTACGACTCCAGTTACTACCGGAGGATCTACTTCTCTCAGTACCTCTTCTTATACCACCACGTATGCTACATCCTCAGTCGTTAGCACCATCATTACCAGTGCATACACTTCGAACGGACAGGCTTATACAACCACTTATCCTTCTCAATATACTACTGCTTATACTACTACCGCGCCTACCGCAAGCGTCGTCACTTCCGTCTCTGGAGGATCAGCTGCCGGAACTGGAGCTGCCGGTGGAGCAGCATCTAACACCCCTCAATCTGGAGCTGCTGGTGTTGTTGCAAGCTTGTTCGCCGTTGGTGCCGGTCTTTTCGCTGCCGTTATGGTTTAAATCACTTGATTGGTTCATGTTTTTGGGAGGAGTGAAAATATTTAATGGTACATGAGGAAATTGCATGAACAAAACAGGGAATATTTGCATATTTTAGATTATTTTGGGGGTGGTTTTAGAAGTGAGTGGAATGGTGCAGTTCTCTTGTCTAATATATTTTGTATATTGGGTTGCATCGATTATATATACTGGTTTTCTTTCATATATTTCTTATTGTTCGTGTTTGTTCTTCCTGTTCCCATGGTTCTTATGCTTCGCACAGCAACTACATTGTTCCGTTTCATCCCTTTTCTTTTTCCTCAATACTGGAATCTCGATCTTTATAGACCAGAGACACAACTCTGTAAGGTCTGTGATCTTTCGGAAGGGGTTTCTTGCTACCAGTGTCACTTCGATGATCGTCGAAGCATGTGTAGGTGGCCTTAGATCTGTCATACTCCTATCACAAGCCATGCCGCACCCAGTACTCTACGAATCGGCGTACTACTCAGAATATCATAACAACGACCTGAGGGACTATAGTGTCTACAATTTGATGCGAGTATACTCGATTGGTCCAATGGCATCAACACTGATGTTCGCAATGCTTCTGATTTGTCCACTTTGGTATTTCAGGGCGAAGAAATGTTGTGGCTCTGACCGAGAACGACGTAGAGTCACGGATCTTGAGACTTCGTCTTTTGCTTGTGGATTCTATGGGTCTTCACGATTTCTACATATGTTTTCAGTTGGATTCTGTGGGTGAAGTTTTTGAAGAGCTCTACCGAAGAGCGGTACTGTATTGAAGAAACGAGGATCAGTGATGTTACTTATTATTGTCTGCCTATTGTACTGGGTATGTAAAGGTATGGTGTAAGCTAGGCGGTTTGTTTGTGAACAAAATGTTTTGATGACGTTGGGCGTTTGAAGTTTTAGTTTATGGGTTTTGATGGCCTTATATCATGTCGGTATATTTCAATATAAACCCAAAATCAATGTGCAGATATTAATTTCTAGTTCCACGATGCTTGAATCTCCTAGTTTATTATACTTTTTGAATTGCGCTTATCAAATTGACGCCGTTGGCAACTCAAATTTTCTTTCGTAGATTGTCTAGGTCACAAATACGGTGTTTATTTGACGAATCAAGGTTTCGACTGCCACGTTGGATCATGGATGGAACTTGGAAAGCGGAATTATTATGTTGACAATTCACTCGATGAAGTGAAGTAAGAAAATTGAATATTACTCTACGAACACCTACCTTCACCTCATTGGTTAATGGTCTGAGACAATTAAAAGTATTGTTTTAAAAGATCTCAGAGAATCAAAAACTTGATTGCTTGATTCTCCTAGGTGATCTGGAACAATATTCGCAATTGTACGAGATATAATCTAGTAATAAGGATATATGGTGTTCGCAGATTGAGGCTCGCTTATCTTATTCGAAGAGAAGATCCTAAGATATGGGTCGGTATTAACCTTGACCAAGTGTCTCCTGCTCGCCCAAAGATGCACATTACCGGGAATTACAAGGATTTTGTAGGTTGTGCAAACACAGAGAACGAGATTCTCCTCCTAGTGGTCCCAACCCAAGATAGTCCCGGCAGATCGCAACAGGGATTCCAAGATGTATAAATTCTCGATATTTTGGTTGGCTCCATTCAAGCTAAGTCAATCTAACAACTGTTTGTCCGTCTAGAAATCCTCAAATTTGCATCACCAAGTGTGATCATTATCATAGTAGCCTTCCATGTGTTCCAACAATTACGACCCAAATGCCTACGAAACCAACTCCATATGCCACCCAACACCCTCCACATGCTCACCGATTGAATGGGTGAAGCAACTCTAAACCGGGATAGAGTATTATGAAAGAAGAGTGGGTATCAAGCTCGCAAAAATAAAATCCCACCCCAAAATCGACGACCAATTGATCCTTTCACCCAAATAAACCTCTCTCTTTATCAACCTGAAACCCCACCACATATCTCCTCGCTGGCTCCATATCCCCATCAGCCTTCCAAACAATTGGTATCGTCGTCAATATATTTTCGAACCTTGCGCCATCCCTCTTGAAATTCACCAATTTTACTTGCGCCTCTTCTTGCCGTTGTAGCTTTACCCGGAAAGTCTTTAATGCTCGTTCGTTTTCGGCGAGAATGCTCGCTCGCATCGGAGCCCTGATGTTGTGGGGTGGTATTTGGAGAAAGCGGCAATTCTTGCCAATAATTTCGTGTTGAGGATACCCAGTTAGCCGCTCAAAGTATTCTGAACAGTAAACGATTGGGCAATCATGTGTATCTGCATCGCAGAGGACGAGAGCCACAGAAGTATCGACATTTCCCAGTTTGATTACTGGGTTTGGACGAGAGCGGACGCGCATCTGAAGAAAGAGGATTGCGGCGGTCAGCCAAGTTATATATATCTAGGTGGAAGTGAAGTAACACGAAAAATGAGGTGCGGCCGATCGGAACACAGTTCCATCCAATGAAACATGAGAACTAGGAAACATGGTTCATTAAACTCACAAGAATTGAAAGGATATCAAAGCCGCTCGGGGAATATATGTGCTGGGGAATGAGAGCATCATTCACAGGCTGGTTTTCGGGGTTCGAACCAAAACTTGTCCTTTCAGTACCACCGGAGCTATTTCCTCCAGGCGAGGAACTCGAAAATCCATTTTGTTCTTGATAATTGCGTCGACGGAACTGAGATAGGTTGATGAGTAACGATATACTGGTATTATTTGAGATTGCTTACTGACGAAGCAGTAATAATTGGAAGGCGGCTCGGGAAAAATGGGAAAAGAAAACATACCTCGTTAAGCCTCTCCAGCTCCCGGCGATATTGATCTCGACGATCCTGCTCGCTCATGTTCGCAGCAAGAAAACGCTCTCAAGTACCCTTTAATCTTTCCTTCTCGTTATGGTAAATGCATGTCGGGTGTTTTCTTGTCGTGGAACCTCTTCTAGCCCTCTTTGTGGAATCGAAAAAAGAGGAAGACCGGTAGCAACGATTCTCAGTTGTCTGGAGATGGCATTTGAGTGTGGACTGCAGGCGGCAGACGCTTTGCCATTTGGGTAAATCATCCTCTCCGTTTTTCTTGATCCGGGACATCTAGGCCCTGGTCGGAGCGTGGTAATGGTGAGCTGGCGATCCACCTGAAAAGTGTTGACGAACAATAT
>LLCD01000529.1:0-17547 GCA_001414355.1 Hymenoscyphus salicellus
ACTCCCCCTCCTCCGGGGTAACAAACCCCTCCAGCAACTCCAAAGCCCAACCCGCGACATCCGCCCCCAACCCTGCCTCCACAAGCAGATCATCCTCGGAAAAATTCAGTCGCGAGAGTGCAAGGAGGTATTTCTGCGATCCACCCCTGATGACAGCTAGTTTCTTTTGGATATCGATTGAGGCGTCGTATTGGGTGATGAGGTGGTAGAGTAGGCGGGTTGAGAGGGTTATTGTTGTGGAACTAGGGGATGTGTTAGCTGGGAGAAGGATAGAGGGTAAGGGGAGAGGGAAGGAGGGAAGGAAGAAAGGAAGTAGGAAGGAAGGAAAGGAAAAGGGGGGATACATACCTCTCTTCATGCCGAGCTTTGTAAGCGTGTACCGATACGACGCAGTGACAGCGGAGGCCATAAAAGTAACGTATCGCAACGGCAGCGAAAGACGAAGAGGACGGAGCGAGCGCATAGCTAGTATTACGAGTCAACAACTGTAAAACCTTCACCCTCGACTTCGAAAGGATATCCATCCCCATTTTCTCAGACGTATGCGGTAAAGGAGGAACATCGAAAAGAGTATACGTAAGACGATCAAGTATATTATCCATAACCTGAGAAGCCTGCGTAGCCTCCGCAACAATAGCACCAAAACTCTCTCTAAATACGCTGGTGGAAAGGAGACGTAACATCAATTCAAAATCGGGAGTTGGGTGTGTGGGACTAAGCATGACGAGAACGAAATCGAAGCGCATCAGTTTCCAGAATCGGATGATGTGATCTTGTTCTGACATGCAACCAAGTGCTGTGATGTGAAGGAGAGCCAGACATGCTGAGACGTCGACGTGCTTTTCGTGCTCCGCTGGGTGGCCTTTCCATCTTGGGATGACGACGAGGTCTGCTGTGAGCTGGGTGAGAGGGACGATGGAGTCGGTGATTGAAGGTGCTATAGATGTGGTTTTGAGTTCGAGAGCTGTGGTGAGCATATCTATGAAAATATGTATTGGCGCGAGCTGTACTGCATGTTAGTACAGGAAGACAAAAGTTGGAAGGGTCCTGCATACGTATTTTTCTTCCATGCATTTTGCCCACATGGAAGTCAACAGTTCGCAAAACTCAACTGGGAGTTCTTTTTGAGACTTCTTCAACCCTAACATCGGAATTTTGCCAAGTATCATAGATTGAAAAGACTCCTTTGGTGTTGATGGAAGAGCATATTTGTCTAACTCTTGAATCGAGCGAAGATGACCTGAATTTATTTGATGGTCCAACATGGTTCCGAGGAACTATTGCCATTATTAGCATTGAAGCTTTGTTCTACACAGGATTGAGGCTCACATCGAAACGATCGTCTGGACGACTCAAGCTATCAATCAAAGACTCATCTAAAATCATTTCATTGCTGTCTTCCCTGTGTACAACTGTTCCGTCCTCTTGTCTTACTTCAAGAGCAGAAATTGGACTTTCTACATTCTTTCGTTTCCTTTTCGCGCCGCTTGACTTCGAGGGAGAACCCAGCAGCCGATTTCGAAACTTAGCAGGAGAGATTTTCGAGGGAGAGAGAACATCAATCTCATCATCATTAAACCCATCCCTATGAGGGAGTGTCCTTTTCTTTGGTGTTGTCATAGAAGCCCCTTGTTTCTCTTTTGTTTTCGTCCTGTTTAACCTGCGAACCTTTTCGGATTCTTCTGCCACCTCTTGCCGTAGGAATTCTCGTTCGGTAGCTGCGTTCTTCTCTGCAATCTTGGCCGCTTCCAGCTCCTTTTCTTGTTTCGATATTCGGTCTTCATTGAGCTTCCGGAGAGCTGTCATTTCCCGCTCGAATTGCTTCACTGTCTTTTCTTGTTTACTTCGTACGATGGCTATTTCGCCATGCTTTGCGTTTAGGTCTTTTTTTAGAGAATCTCGTTCCCTCATTAACTAGAAAGAAAATATTAGCACAAGTCAAACATAATAACATGCAACCTTACTTCTTGGATTTGCTTCTGCATTGACTCTAGTCCCTCATCAGCAAAGGATGGCAGGCTGCCCTGTTGAGCTAACATGGAATCATGCTGGGCAACTGCAACTCGACTACTCGGAACCTGCCTTTGATCGAATTGAGGCGGAGGGGGAATATTTGCTGGCTGGCGATTTGGCAATTGGGCCCGAGGGTTACTGATAGTTCCCAAGCCATCATGTTGTTGTCGAAACTGATGAAACTGCTCTCTATGAGGTTGATGTGGCAGATTTCTTTGCAGAGCTGAATTGATAGCAGGCGTACTTTTTGATTCATCAATCACCACGGTATCATCCAAATCCTCATCATCAATTCCATCTCCATAATCGGACGAAGGCGCTACCTTGGTCCGGGCCTGGGCCTGGGTAAACTGGATGGCATTATTCTCGAGTTCGGTCAGGTAGTCGTTGCCTAGTTCGTTGAGATCAATATCGTCGGAGAAGAAATCATCTTCGTCGTGCCCCATCATCCTTGAAGGTCGTCATTGAGAAGAGGGGCGGTTGTATGGATATTTATTGTAGATGGCATTGTTGAAATCAGCGCCTATGTAAAGAGGGAAACGCGTTCTGCCGCATTCACCGCCTTTCGGAGGGGCGGCCGTTGCTCTCCGACTTGGGCTTTGATAGGAGACGAGGAGACCGAGTACAGCAACAAGAAACGTATCTTGGCTAGGTTACTCGGGAATTTATCTGAAGCCTTGAGCGCGCATTTTGTGTTCAAAAGAAGAAGCAAACTCGGCGAGGCTTTGATATAAATTTAATTGGTGTTTCTGTTTCCCTCTGGCTGCACCGACCCGACTCGCATGGCGATTTTCACAAGCTTCTCTTTTGCTTGCTGACGGCAACCCCAGCTCTCACTGCACCACGCACCCACACTCAACGAGACCCGCAGAGAAGAAATTGGCCCAGGCAACCCAGGCTGGAAATACGTCAGCGGAAAGCAAGAAGAACAGAGCCACCAAGAAACATCACCGACATCCAAAAACTGCCCGCGGAAAATCGGCGTCGACAATACTCCGGTCTTCAGCCCCTTTCTCTCGACTCGCAGGCTCTTCGATTTCTCTGATTCCCTTGGGATGCGAGCAAGATAAGCGTAGCCACCTTCACAGATTCTCCAAATACTTGGCGCCCTCTTCTCCTTCAAAAAGCAGGACCTCCACCGGAAAGAAAAGGAAAGGATAGGATTTCGGAAACTTTTTCCCGCGGCATCAACCAAAGGGCAAGATGGCACCGCGCAGAGGGATCAAGTTCAACCATCGGAATGGGCACAGTTCAGGTGTAGATGGGCGGAGGAGCAGTTTCTCGGACATCAGTGAGGCCGCATCAGAGCCTGGTTCTCCCACGAAACCGGGCAGTGGGAGCGATATTGCAACAGATGTAAGCCTTTCCATTCCTATTTCCAGCGTGAAAAACGAGCTCCAGCTAACTTGTTTTGCAAAGATGCAAGATGCGCCCATTTCCGAATATGAAAAGAAGAAGCAAACCTTCGTAACGCGATCGATATGGACCTTCGTCATGATTGGCGCCTTCTTCGGCGCCATGTTCATGGGACACATCTACATTATCATAATCGTCACGGGTGTACAGATCGTCTCGTTTAAGGAGGTTATTGCGATTGCCAATGTGCCCAGTCGGGCGCGGCGGTTGCGCTTTACCAAATCCCTGAACTGGTACTGGTTAGCCACGACCATGTACTTTCTGTACGGAGAGAGCGTCATTTACTACTTCAAGCACATTGTGTTGGTAGACAAAGTGCTTTTGCCTTTTGCAACCCATCACAGGTTCATAAGCTTCATGCTCTATGTCATCGGTACGTTTTCAGGGGGAACGGCCCAAGCTCAGAACATGGCTAATTGAAATACCAGGCTTTGTGTTTTTCGTGACTTCTCTGCAAGCCGGCCACTACCGTTTCCAGTTCACACAGTTCGCATGGACCCATATGGCTTTGTACCTGATTGTGGTTCAGGCTCACTTTATTATGAACAATGTCTTTGAGGGAATGATCTGGTTTTTCTTGCCAGTTTCTCTGGTCATTTGCAATGATATCTTCGCCTACCTCGTTGGTATCACCGTCGGTAGAACGCAACTCATCAAATTGTCTCCCAAAAAGACCGTTGAAGGATTTCTTGGCGCCTGGATCTTTACCGTCATTTTTGGCGTTGGGATGACCAATGTCCTCATGAGATACAAATACTTCATTTGCCCCGTAAATGTAAGAAATTCGACTCTTTTGCCGTGCAATCAGCTAATAATATTAGGACCTTGGCGCAAATATCTTCACCGGACTTGAGTGCGTACCAAATCCAGTCTTCGTCCCGCACGTCTACAATCTCCCCATCTGGTTTCCCTTCGCCAAGAGCTTCATGATGGCACCCATGCAAATCCACATCCTCCTCTTCGCCACTTTCGCCTCTTTGATCGCACCATTCGGAGGCTTCTTTGCCTCGGGTCTCAAGCGTACTTTTAAGATCAAGGACTTTGGTGATTCCATTCCTGGTCACGGTGGAATCACTGACCGCATGGATTGTCAATTCATCATGGGATTCTTCGCATACATGTACTACCATAGTTTCATCGCGGTCTACAATGTTTCTCTTGGTGGAGTCATTGAGACTGTTATCACGGGGCTTAGTCCTGAGGAGCAGATGGAACTCGTAAAGGGGATTAGCAAGCATCTTGTGAACCAAGGTGTTATCGCTGAAGGCGTAAGTATCCCATCCCATGTTCTTGCGAGCAAAGCTAACATATATATAGGTCTTGGACTGCCTGAATAATGTAGTGAGAAGGAGATGAGTGTTTCAGAAAACGGTTCTAGCATTAATGAGTGATGATTACCTCAAAAATTGCATGCCTGCTCTTTCTTGTGTACAATACAATACCCCTTCTATTCTCCCGTCTATATCTGGATTCTTTTCTCTCTCCTTTGTTTATTGAGGGATAGGTGACTTTCACTTACCGGGCATGAGTTGTGGACATTCTGGGGGGTTCGAGAGACTTTGGCGAAAGGGGAAATACTGGTATTTATTGCGGCTGTGGTTGGGGCTGTAATCTCGTTTCGAGGTCAGCGACGACCCAGGTGGGTGAGTCTTCAAGGGTTATGATAAAAAAGCGAATGGGCAGTAATACACATTTTATTCTTTGTTATTTCTTATTTTCTTCTGTCTTTGTATTTTTCGTGTTTCTTACCTGTCCTCGGCAGTTGGACGATCTTCGACGGTGTTGGGAGGTGGAAGTGAACTTGTCTTCAACGTTTCTGGAGGAAGTCGCGACCGGCAGAGTGAGTACCTGCCATAGGTACCTAGTTACTTCACCTCAGAATCACGGCAAGGTTCTCGTCTTCATTCACTTCATCCCCTGACCTACCACCCAAAATGTCTCCCCAATTCATCATAACCGTCATCCTTCTCCTTCTCACCCTAACATCCGCCCACCTCTCCGCCATTCATTACACCATCTCTCGTCGCGGTGGTTCCTTCCCTATACATGACATCGCGAACCTCTCGCATCTCCTTCAAGAGGCTCAGGAGATTGAAACACGGTTCGCGGCTACGACGAGGGTCTTGGAGGGAAACACGGTTGTGAGGAAGCCGAAGCATGGACATGGGACGCAGGCTGGTACTGTACTTCTTGGTGAGGTTGGGGGGAAGGGGAACTGGTTTGCGATGCTGGAGGTGGGGGAGCCGGAGCAGAGGGTGGAGATGGATCTTGAGTGGGTGTTCTTTTTTTTCGGGTTCTTTTGGGTGTGTTGTTGGGGGTGTTGAGATGGGTAACAGGGGCGTGGGAGAAGGGTGTCAACCGCACCTTCTGAATTGGCAATACTGACTCTGAGATCGTGTACAGCATGTTGACTGGGGATTTCTTTTTGAGGACCGGGGGAGAGGGGGGGAGTTGCTTTGAGGATGCGAGGAGTAAGACTTATAGTGAGTTTGTCGTGTCGCTATGCGAAATTACCTGGCACAATGATGCTAATGAGAATAACAGAGGACTCAGAACAACCACTCTCCTTCCCAACCTGTCGTCAACCATCCGATATTTTGCATCTCAACACCATCAACAGGATGATACCCATTTCCTTCGCGCATTGCAGACCGGCCAAACAATGGATTCAATCTCTCCTTCCTTCGGGTGCTTACCTTGGTCTTGCGCCCGCCGCTTCTTTGAGCCAGCTGAATACGACCTCTCTACTACCGCAACTCATCGAGAAGGGAATCATCGACACGCAGTTATGGTCCTTGGTCCTTCTGAATGGTCAAGATGGACTTTTTAGTCTTGGTGGTACACCGCTGGCTTCGATTAGGAAAGTCGAGAGGGAGACGCAGGATTTACTCTCTAGTCAGACCCCAAGCCCAAAGGGGCATGAGGAATTGAAACGCGAGGAACATCTTGAGGATAGAGCTTCCGTCTACGACCCGGATGTGGCAAGGGATCCAGATCATGAGTGGAAATGGATGCCAGTCCAAGGAATCGAGGGGTTCTGGCAGATAATGATGCATGGAATCTGGCTAGACGGCGTGAAGAATATCTTCAATCAACCTGCCATTCTCGACGTTTGTCCCCTTCCCCCTTCCTCATCCTCCTTCCCTTTCCCTCTTTTTCTCTTCCCCACTCTTTCTCTCCTCAAACTAACCAAACCCAGATCAACGCACCCTTCATCCTCGCCCCTCCCCTCGCAGCCCGCACCCTCTACGCCCAAACCCAAGCAAAAAGACTCCCACCACCCTTCGACCAATTCCACGCTTACCCGTGTCTCCGGCCGCCCCAATTACATCTCGATTTCGCCGGTTGGCAAGTGGAAGTCTTGAAAGGTAGGAATAAGGAGTTCTTTGGGGTGCCGGGGGGGAGGTTTAGTCTTGGACGGGTGGAGGAGGGGAGTGGGTATTGTGTTGGGGTTGTTGTGGAATCCAGGATGGGGGTCAGTGGTAAGGATGTTAGGGAGCATAAGCATGGAAATGGAGGGGAGAAGGTTAGTGGACTGGGGGATACGTGGGTGCTTGGGGAGGGGGTGTTTAGGGATTTGCAGGTTGTTTTTGATGTGAGTCTTCTCTGAGGGGGAGGGATGGGGTGCTAACTTTTTGGGGTAGGTTGAGGGTAAGAGGGTTGGGTTGCAGAGGGTATGATTTTTTGTTTGGAGATATATTACGAGATGGGAAGGACAGGCGACGAGCCCTTTGCTCAGAACTTCGGAAGCTATTTTTGTCACGCTAGCTACGCTGGCAAGCAATTGTACTCACGAATTTTTGAGCTTACGAGGTCAAGGATGGTAGTTATGATTTAGGTGTGTGTACTTCGACGTTTAGTTATCATGATGTCACAACACACAGCAAGAGAAGGAATGCGGAAAATGTATTTCAATTCAAACTCCCTAATTCCAGAAAGCAACTCCCAAGAAACCCAAAGTAGGAAAAAGCCGAAAAGCAAAAAGAATATATGACATATTCACAAGACCAAGATATCATCCTCTCTCAAACTTAAAAACTTATCGAGAAATCTACTCTTCAAACCCTTTAATCCCCTCCAAAATAGCCTCATCAACCGTCGTCAAAAGACCCTTGGCGGTATCCATATCCTCCTTCACAATCTTCCCCGCAAGCACCATACTAGGCCTATCATAATCCTCCCTCAAACTCTTTAAAGTCACAATAACGACAGCACCCAACTTGGCCTTCTTAAACTCCTCGGTCTTCTCCTGCATCGCCTTGACACTGGCTAGAATATTAACCACGATATTATCTCTAATGTAGTCTACGATTTTCTTGGAGTCCTCTGCGTTGAGAGGGGGGAGGAGGAGGGAGTCGTCGTTGGTGTTTAGAGAGGCGGAGTGGAGGGATTGGATGGCGGTTTGGATTGGGGCTGCGGCGCGGAAGCCGGATGTGTAGTCTGTGATAGCTGTGTTTAGGGCTTTTACGCGGGAATCAAGAAGCGTGAGGGAATCGAGGACTTTTTCGGTGCGGGAGATGGAGATTGGGGCTGGGGTGCGGGGGGAGATAGATGCAGCCCAGTGGGAGTCACGGAGGGGTTCTGGGATCTCGAGGTCTTCTACGAGAGCTCGCTTCCCGAGGATGCCTGGGGGTGCTTTGATTCTGTTCTTTGGGTCCATGGGCCATCCGACGAGGGGCTCTGGTAGGTGTGTTGCGACGTGTGTTGACAGTGTTGTGAAGTATGTTGCTGAAGCATAACCCCCTTCAACGGTCTTGGTTGCAGGGGCGCGAATGGAAGTTGAAGCAACCTTAACCCACTCGATTGGCTTACGGTCAAGCATCATATTTCCGGGACACCTCTTCTCTTGGGAGGGGACGGGTGTAGGCGCTGCTACTAGGGCTAAGGCTGCAAGCATGATTGCGCTTCCCAAGGGCTCCTTTGTGTCGTAGTAGAACCACGAGGGGCAGTTCTCTTTCGTCGTGTGGTGTAAGGCACAAAAGCATTCTGGCGGAGGGAACCAGTATTTGAACTCGGGGGATGGTGTGTGTATTGGGTTGGGGGGGTGGTATTTGGCGTCGGTGGTGTACCATCCCTCTGGGGAAGAAGTCCCTTCGGACCTGGTTGAGCGGGACTTCTTTTCTTCGGTGGGAGTTTTCTCGCGGACGAGTATCATGAAGGGCTCAAGAGGGCCGCTTGCTCGATCGAAGAGCATATCAATGACACGTAACGGGAAATCATTTTGGTGTGCGATTGCTTCTTTGACAGTCATCTGTCTCATTTCTACCGGGACCCCTGACAGGGAATCGTGATGAAGGAGAAAGAAAGGGATAGGTCCTCGCTCTTGATATTCCTTGAGCGCGATGGCCTCTTCGACCGTGACTTTTGCTGGGTCGGGGTTGGCGATCATTTTTTTGAAGAACTCGGGGTCGTCTTGGAGTTTGAACCCGAATTTGGCTGTTGGCCCTTCGAGAGCAATGATATTTTCACGGAATGCTTTCTCTTCATCTTCTTCGGAGCGGGGGAAAACGGCTGGTTCCCTGGCAACAATATTTGGTGTCTGGGAATTGCCGAGTTCTTCGCTATTGGAAGATACTCCCTGGGGATTGAGGCTTTGTGTGATTGCTGCGGAGATTCCAGCCAAGGAAACGACGATGAGGGGTGTGAGGGCAACCATGTTTGTGATTTGTGGTCAGTTCTCTGGGCGGCAAGAAAAAGGTTCGAAATGGAGGGAGGAAGTGGAAATATTTAATCGCGTGGTTTCTTGGCTAGTGCGATTAGCACTGTTCTTTTTACTATTACGTGTTCGATTGAAGTGATTAACTATCATAAATTGATATTGGTAGTTTTTAGGCTAGAGTTTTGGTGAAGTGACGGTTGGGAAGCAGACTCGCTTAGCCCCCCAGATGACAGCAGTAAGTGGGGACTTATCAGTTTGGCATGATAACGAAAGAAAAAATTCCGAAATGAACAGAAACTGGATTGGTTCCAAGTTTTCATGGGATTTTATATGTGATGGAGCATATGTTGTAATCGTAATGGAACACCGGAGCTGTGTTTCCCGCTTCTCACTCTCGAATTCACTGTTTCTCTGACTCGTCTCTTTTTTTCAAATTGGGGTAGTTTTTACCCAGTGACGTGGAACTCAACCGAATTGCCTACTAGAGACTCGTTATCTCTCCGACGATGATGGTCCCTGGTTAAATAAGTAGCGTAAAAGACTACATGAATCCAGTTCGAGGCAAACTCGCACCTACAGAACTAGACCACTTATCACTAAAAACCCCCACTAAGACCCGCTGTTTTGCTTGCTCTGCGCATATGTATTATTACCCATACACTAGACAAATTTCTTTGAGATTGGAGGTCTAGTTTAAGAAGTTACTTTTATCTATTTTTGAATCTAATTAGCATTGCTAGTAACCTATGCTGCCTATTTCCTCTACCCACTAGAGACCAAAACAGATCATGCAATCAAAGGTGGGCATAAAATGGGTACTTGTCGTGGGCGCGAAACTAATTGCAGTACTCTATTTTTGGTCAAAGAGTCACATTTTTGAATGCACTTTACTGGCGGGAGGAAGGCACAGTATTTACTAGTAGGTAGTTGTAGAACATTCCGCGTGTTTTGTGGTTTGAATTTTACTTTGAGTAGGTACACCTGAGTTTATTGATATACCAGTGGAGTTGTCTCTCAAGGAACCGTGTGATCAAAAGCTTGTAACCGACGCATGCCACTTTAGGGCTACAATTCCACAAGAGAACTCGACTACTAGTTATTTCTACCTATCCCAAGAAATCACATAAATCACCCTAACTTCATTCCGCTTTCTTCTCACTCGCTTCAGTCTCGTCATTTCTATCTCCCTCCTCTCCACTTAACCCACTAAAAGCCTTCTCAAAAGTTTCAAGATTCTCCCCCCGATCAAAAATCGCGAAAACAACTTCTTGAAGTCGACTCCCATCCTCGTTCCAAACATCCCTCTTCCCCTTCCACCCAACCAACGCCCTCCTCAAAATCTCCGCAACCTCCCACGGCGGATTCCTATAAGCCCCACACCCCCATGCCCCAAGCACCAAATGCGTAACCCCCCTCCCCCTCACAACCTCCAAAAGCGCCCTAACCTTCAAAACCATCTCCTCCCTATCTTCCTCACTATATCTCATCCCCTCTTCACCCTTCACTAAATCAGGTTTTCGTACTGCCGCAGCGGTAATCACATCAGTATAAAAGAACTCCGATTTCGGCAAGTCTGTACCATTTTCGTCGCGGAAAACAAGGATATCCGGGGAGTAAATTATTGAAAGGGGTGGTGTACGGTAGAATGTTGATGCGGAGGGGGATTCAGTGAGTGCTGCGTAGAGGGTTGAGCGTGCGCAGAGAGATTCTTCTTGTGCTAGGGCGCCGGTGAGGAAGCCGCCTCCTGGTTTGAAGGGGGATGCTATGTTTAGGACTGCGATGCGGGAGTCTGGTCCAGAGGTTTGGAGGAGGTTCTGTGCTGCTTTATAGGTGTCTACTTGGATGACTGTGATTTTTGGTTGTTGCAGCTGTGGTTTGGTGATTGACGATAATTCCTTTTCTCTAGCCTTATTTTGAGTATTGTCAGGGTTAATTTCCGGGAGAGTTTCCTTCTTTGACTGGGGACTCTTTCCAGTGGGCTCGCGGGAGTAGTTTATCATTTCTGTTTTTTCGATTCCTGCTTGTGCTCGTGGGTTCGATTTCAAGATTTGGGGGATGACATTATTGATCGTGTCTTTCGCATGTTTGGCGCGCGCGTTTCTGGACATCGTGAATAGCCCTTTTGCAGAGTGAGGTTTTTGGGGTCAGGTGAGTAGTTTGCTGTTTGTTTGAGAGATGATGTTGAGATTTTGAGGTTGAGATGAAGAGTCACGCCGACTACTACAGCCAACACGGCTGCCTGCTGTGGCTGAAAACAAAAACGTCTCCTTGGTGAATACCTAATGTTGCTTTCTCGTACCTGCCTCATGGCGAGAGTAAGTAGAAATTTTGTCCAGAACAATGAGGTTCAATTGTTTCAAAGGTTTGGGGCATTACTAAATTGTACCACAAACTTGGAACGACAGGCACAGTCTAGGGGCGTCAGAGAGCAACTTGCACTCAATTCAATCCAGTTCAGATAATGAGAATAAACGACCAAAGTTCGGACGATAACAATCCCAGTCCATTATCTCACTATAATTCAGCTAATCTTCCAAAACGCAACCTAACAAGCTCTAGGTCAAATGTTGAACTCCATATTCAAGATGATCTTGCGGGAAAAACTCACATCATACACTGTAAACAACCCTGGGTATCGAATTCACCATCCCTGTCTTATATTCCTCTAATTTTACAACTCTTCCGAATCAAACGCAACATCGTGAGGCCCAGGACGATCCATCTCCCAATATCCCCTGAGGTTTGTAGTCTCATTATACCTCAAACAACCCGGACTATAATGATCCTGAACTCTCCCCATTGGCCAAACAGCAACATAACACACCTCATCATACGCACACTTTCCACATTCAAGCCAAGTGCTCCAATCTAGATAGTCTGTAAGATTTCCAATTTCAGCCTTTGTCTGGTCAACTACAGAAATCTTGTCTTTCTCAGCTTCCAGAAGTAATTCGCGAATTGCAAAGAGAGTCATGCAGATCTGACTCGTGACAGTCAAGAGAGCTCCATGGATCAAGTCGTCCTGGGAAGTTGATGGTGTCACCGATTTCAGATAGTGAACGGCACAGAGGGTCTCTCCAGCGGCGGTATCAGGGTCAGGGTAGTCGAGGAAGACGTTGAGCAATGTGTGTAACTCCGATAAGATCTGTTTTTGTGTCGCGTCCTTGGATTTCATGAACATCAAGCGATCAGAGTACCGGGAAATAACCATATCGACGACTCCCTGCCAATCAATTTTGGCGTGCTTTTTCGACACCGAGTCTTGAAAAATACGCCGCAAATCCGTTTTAACTCGAAGAATACCCTCTTCGTCTGATGAAACAAGCCTTGGTTGTTCCGAATGAGATGCATCTGGATTCGTAAAGTTGAGAGGATAGAAATATGCTGAGACCACTGAAGAGTAGTCAACTTGCAGTCTCCCAGCAGTAATCCCTTGATAACGAGCAGCGACCGCTCTTAAGTACTCGAACCTCGATATACCATCGTCATCTTCATAATCTTGCGGAATTGGTGTTTGTCGTGCAGATTCTAAAACCAAACCATCCTCAAAGTCACATAGGATCAATTCAAACCCCATTTCCATACGAATAAACCCCTCGACTCCCCATTCTGCGCCCATCGCACATAAATCCTCCGCTCTTTTCCAGTCTCCATGTACGGGAATATTGCGATCCGTCTTGTTTCTCAAAATGAGATCAGTGCTGTCTAAAGTCCCCATAGATGTCTTTCCAGCGGACATCCCATCGATGTAAAGTAACCTCGTGAGCTCCCTAGTCGTTCGGTACACATGAAGATATCCATGTTTAGAATCACCCTCCAATAATGAATGAGCTTTTGACGTGGGTCGATCTTCTGATGGGGGTTTTCTCCCTGGGGGTGGGCCACCAGGAGGTGGATGTTTCCCAGGAGGACCGGGATCATGCCCTTCCTTTGGAGGCCCAAACCATCGAGCAAATACTTCAGCGTGTTCGATTTCGAATGCCAACCATTCTGTTCCAATCACCCTTTCCTTGCTGTGGGTTCCGTGGTATAAATATGAATTAGCTGGAACCGTAGCTAGTAGATAATCTCGGAGTCAGTATTGCCATTTCTGGAAGTATTTCTGACGAACTTAGCACGAAGCAGGGTCGTGTGACTTAAAAATGATATGTCTGAGGTGGAAGTACTATCTCAACCTCCTATCCGAAAGAGGGAAAAATAACTCACAGAGTACTCACCGGGAAAAAATGACATGCCATTGTGCTTCAAGGAAGAACCCCATTGTCGCATCGAAGAATGTAAAGCATTAAAGACATGATTTGCATTCTGCCTCGCGAATTTTGGATCCGGTCCATATTTGTCTTTGGTTCCAGGTGAAATCAGAGGGACTTGTTTCTCAGCATAACAAGTGAGTGGAACAAGTAACAACGCTGGAAGGAGAGATAACAACATTTCGATAACGCAAGAGTAGAGGAAAACAACGCAAATGAGAAGTAACTCAATGGTAGGAGAGGTTATAAGCAATCCTTTTGCGGTATCATGTTTGCGATATCGCTTTAGAGGTGACGACGCAGGCTCCCGATGTTTTTGTGGGTCCGGATAAGAAGGCATAACACGTGAGAAATTCTTTTGTGTCGCTCAGTTGCCTTGCTGTGTCGTCTTTTGAAATCAAATAAGTTTTGCTTAAATCCACAATCAGTTTTTGAGGAGGGTTTAGATCCGGACTATTTCCAAAGTTTTGTATCACGTGAGTGGTCCTTGGTTGGTTGTAAAAAGCGACAGCAAGATACTTCAGGTCGTTCCTGCTTGTTTAAGAATAATCCAAAGTTAGCCTGGAACGGCCACCTCAGGCATGGCCTACAAAGTAACAAGAGCAGGTACGAGCCTGAATGGCATTCCCTATTCATGCTCAGACTTGGGCGTCGATACAATATATATCGATATATATCCTGCCGATCATCGATTTATCGGATATCTGACACGTGATATAGTATGGGTACCGCACGTGATGCGATACTTAGAGTAAGTTTCTCATCCCCTATCCAGTTTCTAAATTTAGAATAAAGGCGGGGCACCAGTGAATAAAGCTACTTTATTGGCTATCACGATTTAAGTATTTTCCGGGCCTTGGCGATGTATATCAATATATATCGATACTTTTTAAACTTCCGATATATTATCAGATGACTTCTATCCGATACGATATATTATCGAGGAAGGCCACGATATTTATCGATAATATCGCCGCCCAAGTCTGTTCATGCTACTGCCAGTTTTACTGCCCATGAAGCCAGGGTCATCTGTATAGGTCTACCTACATCTATATAGTCAAGTCTGTTTTTACCACTTGGCAAGCTTTTCTGCCATAGATAGTAGTTTCCAAGTGACCACTGACTAACCGGAGTAATTCAATAAGCTATCAAATACCGAGTAAGACAGCTCCCCACAGGTGAGAACCAGAAAGCAATTATCGGGTAACCCACAAACTATTCAGAGTTAAAACAAAGTCACAAGTAAACATAAATATCATCAGTAAAAACAGGCAGAGACCATCATCCATGATCGTATCCCTCTCTCAACTCACAAAATCCTCTGATATATATGCAACAAGTCAAACAGACGAACGAATTTTGGGAAAGAAAAGATGTAAAGCACAGAAACTCCTCGCAGATGGGGAAGAGGGTGGTGGTATCGTGCCTTCCCTTCTGGTTGCTTGCGACCTCACCCAGGTACAAATCGCGTCATATAGGTCAGTAGGGAAGGAGCGATTGAGTCCAGAGAAAAAATGTCGAGGGACGAAATCAAGGAAGGAGTGGACTCGACATCAACCCCTTCAATCTCTCGCGCACGAGACTCACAAGGTCCCATCGTCATTGAACAAGGTACACGCATAAGAAAGAAATTTTCAACGCCTATAAAAATTGGTATCACCCAATCCGCTCAATATACAAGAACAGCCAAAACACCAAGAACACCGAATCCAATACCAGTCCAATTGCCATTTAACCTTCCAGCCGCCGATTTCTTCGTATGCGTAGCACTAGGCGTCGCAACAACAGTCACATTTGGCGCGGGACCCTGCACTTTATAATACGGCGCATTGAGATCCGAAATTCCATTTCCCCCATCATACACTGCCCCACTGCCATCATATGGGGTCAAATCACTTGACCTCGCAACCCAATTCAAATTTACTTTCCTCTCGATACCTTTTCCGCCTGCGCCGATCAATTGGAGGTTTGGTGGGGGGTAAGGTTTGAACATTGCTGGATCGCTATTTAGAGCTCCTGCGTAAGATAACGAATTGTTGAGTGGCGCAACAGTTGAGGGAGGATGATTTTGATATCTCGTCTTCTGAGCTACGATGTCGAAAACATTTGCCCCCACATCATAACGTCCCAAATTTGGCAGCTCCCAATTGTTCTCCAGAGTCGAGAGAATTGAATAATGTGTATAGAACGTATCATCCGTCGTGCCCTTCTTCTCCTTCGGAATAGCGCCCCCAAGCAGAAGAGATACAATTTTATTAGGCTTGCTGTATGTTTCGCTTTCGTCGTAGGTTATAAGTAGTAATGTGCTGTTCATGAACTCTGGCTTGCTGAGGAGCATTCGGACGTGGGCATCGGTCCACACCGCAGCATATCCCAGTGTCGTGTTGTGTCCGTCGTTGAGCATATTTGGGCTCAAGTGCGCGTATTGAGGAAGTTGGTTACTCTTGACATCGTCGTCGAAGTCGGTGAAGCTTTGAATCTGCGCGAGTCTCGTGCCATTGCGGCTGATGCTGTCGAATGAGACAAATGGACTGCGCAAGTCAGCAACAACCCAATTCCAATCCCACCACCTGCACCGCGTTCGCATAATCTGGCAGCAATTAATTACTTACTTGTGCTTCCTAACATAGTCCCAGCCAGATCCATCGGGCGCAGTGCTCCCTTCCCCCATATAACCCGGTCCTGAAAGTCCTTCAAAATAGCCCTTCCACTCAATGTGCCGCGAATCGAGGAGGTCGACTACCGTGGAGATGTTTTCTGGCATCTGAACCACCGCATCATGATTCAGTCCAAAGTAATCGCCAGCGATGCTCGCGATATAATTGGGTTGCGACGGATGGGTATGTCCATAGTAGTTCGTCAACAGGATGCCCTCCTTTATCAACGCCTTCATTTCCGGGTTCTTTTGCACTTTGTCGTAGTCCTGGTTTTCCAGCCATATCGTGAAGAATCGATCGAATGCCCTGTGGAATTCGAGGTTAGCATTGCCATTTCTGAAAGCGTTTGAGCGGGTCTGAGGAATTACCTTCCAGGCACGTATTCTCCCATCGCAAACCCAACCGTCGCGCCAACCACCAAAAGAGACCTCGAGAATAACATGATGCGCAAAGGGTAACGACAAAGAGGGGAAGGGAAGGGAAGGGAAGGAAAAGAAGAAAAAGAAAAGCAAGAGCAAAGCACTATGCAAAAGCGTTTGTACAAAGTTTCAGAGGAAAGACGACATTGTTGGTTTCGTGATGATAATGGAAAGGTGTTCCGTTTCAAGACGACTCCTGCGCGCCGAGTCGAGTCCAGGTTCAGGGGTACGTGGGGCGCGGGGTACTTGGACAAATCACCTGGATGGGCAAACCCCATGGGGAAAAGCTCCAGATATGAACTTGGGAAAACCTTTCGATTTTATTGTTAGAATACTTCCATTTAAAATTTCTACTCGCGTCCAAGAGAAAAGGGTTGTTGTATGTTGCTCACTCGTTCTTCAAGACTACCTGCAACAATAGATGCGGCACTAACTACGTTTTATTACTTTAATTTTTTCTAAATTGTTAGGAAAATGGAGCTCAACGAGTTGATATCAGAAGAAAATAAGGAGACTCGTGATTATCACTGGGATAGGGTTAGAAAATTAGTATGGACAAGTAGGTATTACTACTCCCTGATATCGTACCTACTTTGTATCTCGAGTAGAGTTTATATCTCGAGTAGAGATCTACTTTTGATGCATCGACCAAATATCAAAAACGACGGAGTGACGACAATCATTCTAACGCTTTCTTTTTTTTCATGTTCAGCGACATAGGTTGCCCCAGTCAGGTTTAGGGAAAGAGTTGAGTTCTTCGATTGAGGAAGGAACCACCCGGAAATTTCCCAGTTTTCCTGAGTACCTACTACAGAGCTACATCTATTGTTTTCATCTTTCTCAGTCTCCTGTAGCAATTCATTATTTGCAAACATAACGCGATCAGAAAATTAGCAATAGAATATGAAACGAAGTAGAAGTGATTGTGTTGTGCCATTCAGATCAAGTAGGAAGTCAAATATCTAGGTAGTTCCTGCTACTTTTTCCGTCGTATCTAGCTTATCCAACACCCCTTTTCTCAATTTTTATTCAAAAGTCCTCGCTATTCTTTTTATTTAAAATAGCTGATTTTCTAGAAGACTACCCGAGTTATTGTCGCACATTTACTACCGCTTTTCTTGTCTACCATAATG
>LLCD01000530.1:0-17543 GCA_001414355.1 Hymenoscyphus salicellus
GTCGTGATGCTTCAGGAGCAGCAGTGGTAGAAGGAAGGACTGAGGCGTCGGAGGAGCTCTCGGGGAGGGTGCTTGTGAGGGTCAAGGTCTAAGACACGAGTTGCTAGATGTCTTCACTGAATGAGCTCGAGGCGCAAGATCTCGCTGGCGAACGAGGTTGGGGGGAGCAATAGAAGGTCAGGCTACGCAGGCCAATCTGCAGTCAGTCGTACCTTTGGGCTTGCAAAAACACGTATGAAATGCTGTAGTTCGTTTGGAGTGGAAGCCGAGTGCTTGTTGAGCAGGATTCTTGTCGTGGTGCTGCTTTCTCGTTGCTTTCCAGATTCGACCGTACCTCTACTGCCATTCACAGGTTGATGGCGACGGAGAACGCTAACAGCCATATCACGTGACAAACACCGGCTGTTCTGGCTGCGAGCTGCCCGAAGTGACTTTGCTTCCGAAGGCAGTCAATACCTACCGTCAACAACTCAACGCAACCTCTCAAATAAAAACTATGCTTATTTTAACCACCACAGTGGCCTATATTCTCATGTGTTATATTTCGTCCTTATTTTCTCCACATAAATCTATTCTCACCTTCTAGCTAGTATCTATGCTTCCATCCTCTCGAGAAGTATCTATTCTCGTCGAGTTATGTCTCGGAGTTGGTCAACTCACCACCGAATGTTTATTGTGAACAGAATTGTAAGGAGGTTTCAAATACGGCATACATCAAACATCTCAGCGTGTCTCTTTCAACACCTGACAAAGTTGTCAGCTTTTTTCTTCCCTTGTTCGCTGTATTCGATGGTGCATCGACCCGTTACGCTGGTTGCCGTCTGATTGTGACACCCGCTGCGTGGTGCTGCTAGCGCGTATCACCGAAGCTGAGCTGGGTTGAAGATTGGTTGCTTCCAAAAAAGGAGCTCTCGATCAACATCTGCAGGTATCCGTTGGAAAACAGGGAAGTTGGTCTCCTGGGACGTTCGAGTGTGCTTCCATGAAGTCTGGAAACACTCTCGGAACTCCGCCATTTGACTCCCTTAGGTTTCGAAAGGATATACTCGGCAGCTGTTTTTTCCTATGCCGGGAAACGAAGTACAGATCGGGTTATAATTGTGAGACCTGGGCTGAGACCTGGGCTTTGCTTCGGTGCTACATTGACGACACCACAGTGGTTTATTTCGAATATTCTCTCTTTTCGCTTTTGCACGACCAGTCAGTATACATGGGCCCTGTACCATGAGTTGGCACCTCATTGGCACAATACACTTCAGGATATTAAGTGAGTAGTACTCAGCAAATTTTCCTCGGGGTGATACAAAGAGAGAATGCCCTAGGAATCAGAAACATTTCTTTCAGTCCCTCAGTTCTCTCCGAAATATCCGGCAATGTTTCCGTACCATTGTCTTGGATAATAAGGATTTCTTTTCAAGAGCTCTAAAAAGGAACATGCCAATCATTGAATGACTCGTTTCTACATGTCAAGTTTGCATCTTCTGCGATTGTAGTTTGCAATCATAGCCCAATGATCCTTTGAGATAAAATATTCCCTTGAGCCTCATGTTTATTGGATGGAAAATGACCCCAAAACCGGGGCTTCTCTGCATTCAAATTCGGGGAAAGGCATGCACCCACTGCCACGTCTTTGCTTGGGATAAAGTAATTCTTGGAAGTTGGCCTGGAGAAGACACATGGAAGCAGGGAATATGCACCAAGTGCAAGCTGATTCTGCAGTAAGTGCCCTTCCGACCAAATGCATGGTCATGGGTTTTCCATGAATCAAGACTCAACTCGGTCGTCCAGACATGTATCTGACACTGAGATTGCGAGAAGCCGTGGTGACATTTCATACGGCTCCGTACTAACGAACGGTATCGTCCGTGGTGGTACTGTGATTCCCGACCTTCCATATAAGGTTGGACTCGACACCTTTTCGCAACGACATTCGGATAAGACGTCGTAGGCCTTGCCTTGTGTGTTCATGCCTTCTATATAACCGCCCTTTTCCGGTGTGGCCTCGCAGGAAAAGAGGAAGAGGATCTTTTACATATTGTACTCACCCTCCGAAGGTCGCATGCTCTCTTGCAAATGCTGATCTACGCCTGCTGAGCGGCTTTGGAGCCCTCGATGCGCCTCGTGCCCCCTCGTTCTTCGCCATCCGGGATATTTGGGAGATTTGGGACTCCGGGACTGGTGGATAGCGTCGCATCTGCCAGTTGATATTGCCAAAAGGTCGATTGTGCAGCCACAGCCAGGACTGGCAGCTGGGAAATCTCCAATTACGGTCGTTACGGTCGTTGTGGTTGCATTTTCCATCTGGAAGTGTGACGGCGTGACGTACAGGATCAGAGGAAGCTGGAGATTCTACGACCAGGACCAGGCTCTAGGCTAATCAAGCCCAGAGCAGCAGCCAACCCACCCCTACCAGTACAGCCCAACGCCTCACCACGGACCCTACCCTACCTTACAGGCCTCTATTTGAGGAGCGTTTCAAAATGTCTGAAGCCGCCTTTTTCTACAACTTCACCACCCAGATACCGGATCGTTCTAAACCACCATCTGCACATACAAATATCTCGGTCAATTCCCAAGCACAGTTTGTGAAACACACAAGCGTCTTTCGGAAATCGCATCGATCCTCCAAGTCCAGCCCCAAGTCGAGGTCTGGCTCCGTCGACCACCAATACTCATCCAATCGTTCCAGTTCCAACTCCTCCTGCCCATCCTCCGTTGTAGAGCAACCCGCAACCACCACCTCTCCCCCGCCCTCAAAGGGAGCTCGCGATCGTATGTTTCTTCCATCGTCGACCCCTCTACCCGATTACAAACATTCCGCAAACCAATCGTCCAAAACTCGCTCCCAAGCCCACGCTCTTGCGCAGGCCAACCGAAAATCCACTTCCACTGGGAGTTCCTCCAAAAGCAAGAATGCCCTCTCGATAGCAGAATCGCAGGCTGCGGCTGCAGCTAGGGGCGATGCAGTGGGCCGGTCGAGCAGCATATCCAGCAATACAGCATCAAGTGGGCTGACGGCGGTGACGTCGAGCGACCCTCCCCCCACCGATGTACTACTCACCAACCCTTTCGCCCGACGTAATGGGAGACGGTATTTGCGAGACATAACGTTGCCCTACCCATTGCCATGCGACCTGGCCGAGATCCATAGACAGACTTTACGAACCATGTTGCTATGTCAAGTATTCAATGGACCGGTTTGCTCGCCGGCGTTCAATCATAAACCCCCCAAACGAGTCTTGGATGTAGGTTGTGGCGCCGGATTCTGGAGTATTATGTGTCACCGTCATTTCTCGCAGCGGGGGTTCTCCTCAATTTCTTTCACGGGGATTGATATTGCTCCGTTGGCGCCACGGATGGAATCGGACGATGATATGAATTGGCGGTTTGTTCAACACGATTTACGTCGTGTACCACTCCCCTTTCGAGACGACGAATTCAACCTCATCATGATTAAAGATTTAAGTATGGTCACGCCAACAGGGAGCATGCAACAAGCTTTAATGGACGAATACCTACGGATTCTAAAACCCGGAGGGACCATGGAAATCTGGGATGGAGATCACTCCCTACGAATGCTATTACCCCACGCACCACCCTCGACACGAGAAACCCCGGATGATAGTGAAGATGAGGAACAAGTGCATACCAATGCCATGGGAACGTATACGTTATCACCGCAAACGCCCTTGGCGACGCCGCAAAATCAGTACTTGGTGGATTACAATACATGGATATCCAAAGCTCTGGATTCGAGGAAGTTAACACCTATGCCTTGTACGACCATGCTTCCAATGCTCCTCCAAGAATCCGAGGATCTAGCTGAGATTGATAGTCGGAGACTAGCCATTCCACTAGGGGAAGTCCGGTGGGAGAGGGAAGGTGTCGGTGGTGCTGTTACCCAAGGGACAAACGGTCATGCGATTTCTTCTAAAGGTAAAGCGAAGGAGACAGACCGTAGATTGTTGACGGCTGGTCAGGCGGCGTTGAGGAGGACGGCTCTTCTGACGGTTATCCAGATGATTGAGAGTCTGGAGCCGATGTTGAGGGAGGCTAGTGGGAAGGGACAGGATGAGTGGGATCGGTGGGAGGGGAATATGATGAATGATCTTTTGAAGAATAATGGGACTTCTTGGGGGGAGTGCTTGGAGGTTGGGGCGTGGTGGGCGAGAAAAAAGAAAGCGCCACCTTAGAATACCGGTGGGTGGCTGATTGATGATTATGAGAGGGATGTATTGTGACCTAGTGAAATAAAAATGCATTTCATTTCTTGGTGTTTGTTTCATTTTTATTGGGTGGGTGATTGTATTTATCCGTGATGTCTTATGCACCCCATTATCATTGTGTAGGTTGTGGATGGATGGTTCGTGGAGGTTTGCGGGGTTCCATTCGGGTTTGATACCGAGATGCAGAATACAAAATGGGATTGGGTGGCGTCTCCCAAGATAGAGATTGGCGTTTGGATTTCCATTTCTGGTTTGTCATGAGGTCTTGTTGTATCTTTGACGCATTGCTCGATATTTTTTGAGATAATATCTAGATGCCATTAGCAGAGAATCTCAGAGATGAGCTGTTTAGAGAGGGCAGCAATATTTATGGTAGGATGGAACTCCATAAGTCTGAAACTGCCCGTGGTGGAAGTTTATAAAATCCCGTTATGGGGTTCATAAGGATTGTTGGCCATTGGCTAAAATAGACTTACAAAGCTTCAATCTCTATAAATTTTTGCTGTTAGCTATGATCTTTTGCACTTCTTATAAGCCTCATAGTTCATTTCATTCTTCTCGAATAGTCGATGAAATCTAAATCCTCGGTACAAGTAGAAATAGAACATTGTGTAACAATTGGGAGTAAACATACCCCTCTTCACAAATTCGGCCCTCTCAATCCCTTTCTCTATCTCCTCCTCGGATGTTAATCCCGCATTACTGATGAATGCTTTGTGTAATCGAGGTCTGAAATATTCATATCCTAGGGGATATGAGTGTCCCAGATGGAGGAGTTCTAAATGACGTTAGCTTGGTAGTTGAATTAAGTCGATAATTGAAGGGAAAATGAGAAGATAAGAAGGTGGAAAGATACCCTTGTATATAGTTATTACTCTACTTCGTAAAACTGAATTTATTGAAGTCATTTTGAGGCTGAATATTTTCTTGAGGTGATGGTTGTGATTTTGGGGGGTTATCAAATAGACGTCATTTTCGATACCTTGCATTTTAGGCAGAACAGAGCCCCAGGTTACGAGCTAGATCCAGCTTCCCTTAGCTACAACCTCTCCCTTCAATACGTATCACAACATTCCGACATGCGTGGAAGCACCGTTTTCCGGCAAGGACTATTTTCATTCCCCACCACTTTCAATGGTTTAGTCAAGTCTGCCAGAAATCATGGGGTTGTGATTGAGAAAGCTGCGCTGGAAGATCTGTGGGTAAAAATCCGCCAACACGATTATCTCTCCAGTCGGCCCCGATGGCTCGCAGATTGCAAAGCCCGCGTCGGTAAATGCATAATGTTTGGCATACCACTTCAAGATCCTGAATATCCTTCGCAGGAAACCACCCACAGCCTCGCTCCGCAGACTCTCCTCAAATTCCTCGCCATCCAACTTGGGCCAACGTGGAAGGCGTCCATCGGTGGCCATGAAGGCTTCCGTACGCAGTATCCGCATATGTCTAGGATGAGGGTCAATTGGGGAGATCTGGATTCTATGGTATGTGCTCGCCTTTCTTCCATCCTGTATATAAGAGCCACTAACAGCCACTGGTTCATAGGGCCATGTCAACAATGTTACTCACATTCGCTGGGCCGAGACTGCGAGGATGCACTGGGCGCGCAGGTTTGCCCTTAACCCTTCAGACCGCGAGCACAACAAGCAGTGGAATGAGCTGTGGACACCAAAAGGGCAGGGATTGATTCTTAAGAGCATCAAGATGGATTACAAACTGGTTTGTCTACCACAAACAACACCATAATACTATGCAAAGCTAACCCCAATCCAATCTAGCCATTAACATATCCGGACCTGGTCAGCGTTGTCCATCGTCTACGCTCTCCCCCTTCGCCAACTGATACCTCGTTCATGCTCGATGTCATGATCTTCTCAAACCGCCATCAACGGATAGCTGCGCGTGGCGAGGAAGAAATTGTAATGTACGACTATACGAAAATGAGAAAGACCCCAATCCCGCCATTTATGACGGACGCTTTTGCGAAGACTTGGGCCGATCAAGAATGCCAAAAGCTGGATGCTACAATCAACGCTTTTAACATTGAGCTGCGCATTATTTTGTTAGAAAAGATGACTTGGGATCGCGAGGGGGCCGTGGAAGATCTTGGGGCGTCGAATAGCGGGGCATAGATGACGATGGTCAGGTATTCAACTACACAGCATCCATATTTCGAGGACCACAGCGCACTCGAACAAATTTAGGGGCATCAACACATTGGGTAAAAGGTGCGTCCAATCCACACTTGGTCTTGAACAGAATCTGACGTCCAAAGGGAAGTTGGGAAACACCAGGTATCTTGAATGGAACTTGTCATAGGCTAGACATGGACTGTATGGTATGTCAAAATATAACTGATCATTGCGTAGAGATACTGGAAGAACAATACTTGTTTTCCGGAATTAGACCTGGACTTTTCAGACCTTCATTCTTGGTACCCAGTCCCCCCTTTCGTATCATTCCATTTACGCGAAATGATTTAGTGGACTGGGAAAGTAAATCTTCCGATTCTTCTAAATCATCTAGGATCATACATATATCTAGTAATGTGTATACGGAAACATACTTTAGGTGTTTTGATTGTAGTCTCATTTTCCCCCGGGATATGGGTTCATTTCTCAAAGTATGTTTATTTACGTCTTTGCGAACTTCAAGTTCGTAATACATCCATCCGAAGTGACAAGAGAATCAAACTGCCCCTGACCGTTTTCTCGGGTGAGGGGAAACTTTGAATTCATTGCTGTTCTATTCTTGGTTTTCATTGCTTTTTAGGGTTTAGTTGTTTTTCGTTGTTTATGGTGTGGAAGACGAGAGGGGGTGGAGGAAAGTAGTCGAGTGCCTACTCTAGTACGAGACACAGGGGTTGAAGGGTAAATATTACTAACTCCCTTTCTCTACTCTTAGCAACTTTGGTAGTTTGTCTCTCGTGCTGCCTCTAGAGTAACGGCCTCGAAGAATTCACGATTTCCTTCTCATATCTCATGCGGAGGGTCTTTTTTTGGTGGTGGGGGGTTACTCGGGATCATGTGCTGGGTTGTGAATAATTGTATCGCCCGGTCTCGATTTTCGTGGCGCAGTTATTCATATATTCGTATTTTGATCGGATCTCTATTTCGGCTTCTATATTCCTGTTTTTTCAGATACTTCCAAAAGATCTCAAGTGCTATCATTCAACTTGTTCAAAACATGGAACAGAACAGATTTCGCAATGCCGCCAGGTTGGACTACCCCAACGGTATCCTATTTGGCCACTGGCTCAATTATGAAACCCAACAAGCCTCAACATACTTCCACAGTAGGTAGCAGCCTCTTTTCGGAAAGACTGACCACGGCTTTCAACACTTTCTGGCTTACCTCTCTACCAATCGCCATGGACTCTACAACAGCCACTCCCATATTTTACCAGCCGTTTAGTGTCGTTCGATACGAAATGCTCTGGTTCATCATTCTCATCATTACATCTCTCCTCCTGATTGCCGCCTCTATTCTCAATATATGGCTACGTTATCGTCTCTACAGCCCGTATATATTTGGCTACATTTCGGCATTGACAATCGAGAACCCGCATCTTCGCATTCCTGGCGTCGGGCCTGGTGCGGGGAGCACTTTAGATGGACTAGAACACACAAGGCTGTTGAAAGATGTGAAAATAAGGATCGGCGATGTGAGAAGTGGTGAGGAATTCGGGAAGCTGGCTTTGGCGAGATATGGATATGGTGTTGAGGAGGTAAAGAGGGGAAGGAGATATATTTAATTTAGGTTAGAATTTTTTTTTCCAAAATTCTCAATTCCGGGAAGATACACATGCTTTAAATACTCAACTGGTCTCAGGAGATATGAATGTTGTCGCCAGCGCTTCACAATTTGGAATATCGCTTAAATCCGGGGTTTTTTGTTTGTGGCGCAGCGGCTAGTCAGGGGCGCCGCGTATCATTCTCCACCTTTAAGGTTATCAACTCAACCCCCACATGAAAAGCTTATTCGTTCACAACTCCACGCAGAACGCTCACGATCATCATTAATATCCCTTGGTCAAGTCGTCCTAAGTTCTCCTCAAAGTTCAAACAGTGCAATTGTTTAACTGGCTTATCTATTCACAAACGTTATCTCTCTCTTTACTTCTTCCCATCTTACCAGAAATGGGCCCTCTGAGATCCCGATTCTAAATTGATCTTTTCTCCACAATTCAGTTGACGTGTGCAGAGGCTCAGAAACCCACAACAGTGCGTACCCCTCCCCTCCCAACACACGACTTTTGGGTCGAATATTGAGCTACCATCCACGAGTTGAGTGAACACAGGCCTCGTCACGGCCGATGATGGGTTGATCTGTTCTCCGCATAATGATATATATTATATTTCTACTCCCATTTTTTTCCGTTTCACCATCTTTAAACCACAATCTCTCATCTTGATACCCCGTTGATTTGCTTTCCTCCACACACTGTCGTTTAAAGTATCAGTTTCGAACAAACACAATCGCTTTCTTGTTCTCCGCCCCACGTTTTTGGGCTTCCGTCTAGCGAAAATGAGATTTTCTATTCTCACTTTGGCATCTACAGCACTACTTTTCTCATCAGTCGTTCTCGCACAAACATATACGGATTGTAATCCTACCACAAACTCATGTAAGTACCACACGTTCAACCACGAGGCCATACCTTCATGAGCAAGAAATTGATCATTTTAATAGCATGCCCTAGTGATTCTGCCTTAGGGAAGACCATCTCGATAGATTTCACAGAGGGTGAAAGCTCAGAATTTACTGCAGATGATGGCACAACCATTACCTATAGCACATCTGGAGCCGAATTCACAATCGAGTCAGATGGAAACGCAAAAACAATCGTTAGCAACAATTACATATTCTTCGGAAAAGTGGAGGTCGTGTTGAAGGCAGCTCCCGGGACGGGAATAGTCAGCAGTTTTGTGATGGAGAGCGATGATCTTGACGAAATCGATTGGGTGAGTTCTTTCAATTGTTCTGTGGCCAAAACAATGCTAATTGGAAAACAGGAATGGCTCGGCGGAAACACCGCACAAGTGGAAACAAATTATTTTGGAAAGGGAAACACAACAAGTTATGACAGAGCAACCTACGAAACTGTTTCGACGCCACAAGATACAGAACACACATATACAATCGATTGGACCTCGGAAAGTGTCAAGTGGTACGTTGACGATGTTCTCGTCCGAACACTTCTTTATGCCGATGCCTTGAACGGAGAGAACTTTCCACAAACACCAATGAGAATCAAAATTGGAAATTGGGTAGGAGGTGGAGCCAATTCCTCTGAAGGAACTGTTGAGTGGGCAGGTGGTTATACCGATTTGACTGAAGCGCCATTCACAATGTACGTCAAAAGCGTTACTGTCCAGGATTACACCACTTCCGGCACAACATACACATATGGAGATATGACTGGGAGTTACGATTCAATTGTTATCAGTAACACCACAAATTCTTCATCCTCATCATCGTCGTCGTCACCAAGCGTCTCTTACAGTAACACTACTACTGTAGATGGAAATTCCACAGCAACATTGGTCAATGCCACCAATTCGAGTACGTCGTCTTCAGCTACAGCTACTGCAAGCAATGTGTCGGCAAATGGGGGAAGTTCAAATTATGTAAGGGGTGCGCAGGTTGGGTGGATTTTTATCCCACTTCTTTGTATTACCATATTCTTGTTGTAGGAAAGTCACAATATAGATAGATAAATTTCAAAATAGTACAAGAATTCATTCCAAGTTGATAATTACGGTTTCCAACTCTATCATTCCGCAAAAGTGAGATTTGAAGTTCTATTCTCACTCCACGAAAGTTGAGGTGAGATCTTATAACAGCATAGAGTTTTCCGGACACTTATCGTTTTCATTCAATTCTTCATGTCCATCAATTTTTCGAATAGCAACCTGGCCGCCACTCTCCCCTGTTACCCTCTATGGGAAATTCAATGGGTCCTAAGGACAGTTTCACTCACTACTATACTGGGACTCCGTCTCACCATATTGGGATTCCGTCTTGTCGTCCTCCATTGATTTTTTGAATTCGTCCCACCCCACAATTTCTCCATTTGAGTCAATCTCGAAACCCCAGAACTTGAGCTCCTCTACAGTTGGCATTCAATTATCCTCGTGCATCGTATGCTGAACAGATTCAGTGAGATCATCATGATCCTTTGGCCACCATGGGACAGTATTAGACATTGCGGTATAAACCAACTTTGCAATATTTGCTCAAACCGGTCGCTAAATGAAGATTATTATCAGCACTAATAAAACCAGGATACGGAACCAATAATTTTTCACTTACGTGTCTGTTTTCCCCTTGACCCCCAAGTGAAGGTGATACCTCGCAGCAGCTTTTTAGGCATACCCAACGATGTACAAATGCATGTATCATCTCATGAAGTAGCTTTATTACCAAACTCGCCATTTTTCTCATCCCAGGAGTTTCAATCAATATGCTACGTCAATAGAGATCTCGAAATTGTCAGGGGTAAACTCTCCATAGTCCCCTTCAAGTTCGTTATCGCGTACTAGCCTCACGTCCCCTAGTTTTTTGTTCAGAGTGTTTCCAAAGAACCATCGATCGAAGAGTGCCTTGTAAGCACCAAGATGAGAAATTTTTTCTTTGTTCGTGAAGAAATCATAAGTTCAGTCATAGCCACCGGATTTGAGAGTTGCTTTTTCCTTTGCAGACGGAAAAGATCTTGGAATGAGAAACCCAACGAGTAGTGGTAGGTCCCATAGCTCGTAAGAATCCTCTCTCAAATTTCTGCTTTTGAAATCCGAAATGAGATTTTGGTGGGAGGCTTTCGACGAAGACTATTTCGGTTTTAGCCGGACAGAGAAGGTCCTCTACAAATCGAGGGTCCAACGTACAGTTGACTTTGCCATACTTCTGCTCGTCTTTGTCTTCCAAGAATTGTCTGTAGCTCCAAAATCCGGGAGGCAGCCCATCCGTGCCAGCCTCGAGCTTCCACTGCAAAAAGTTAGCATATGATTTTCTCGTTGGCTTAGGGGCCGAAAGTAAGAATATGTAGGAGTCAAAAGGAGGAAAATATGGTGAGAAGTTGCATATAAACTTGAATTCTTCCCTTGTAGGTCTCTAAATCTCAATGACCATCGTGTATTGAGCCGAGCGGGCAAGGTCACTACGATTTTTGGGCCACCAGGGCGTAGTGTTCGACATCGCTGTATTGACGAGTTTGGATATATTTGCCCAAGCCGGACCATGACCAGAAGCGCCTGGTCCACCTACTGAAGGGTGAAAGGATCACAGTACTTCCTTCGGGATGTGTGGCGATAGAAAAATGCATGTATCATCTCATGCAGTAGGGCAATTACCCAACTATTCATATTTTCCTCCTACCAAAATAAGGTAGCCACATCTATGAAGATTTCGCCAGTCAAGTTGCGAAACTCTGCCAAGTTACCTCCGAGTTTATTTCGTACCAACCTGATGGTGGTTCCGCTGGTTGTGTTTGCGAAGAACTAACGATCGAAGAGTTTCTTGTAAGGCTTCAGGTTGGACATTATCTCCTAAACGGTAAAGTTCCTGGAGCCTCGGCCGTAGGTACCACTTGATTTGAGAAGTGATATTTCCTGTGGAGTAGGAACAAACCTCGGAATCAGCAGACAAACCAGCAGTTGTAGGTCTGACGGTCTGTAGCAGTTATTTCGTAAACTTCCTTCATTGAAATCCCCAATTGGGTGCTCGTGAGGCGTATTCATAAATTCGTATGGTATTAGTCGGATTATAGTTTTGACAAGTTCCTCTGGCACTGAGAGACTGGGGTCTCCAAGCAAGCTGGCCTTCTTGAATCTATCGACTTTTTGTGTGGAAACAGCCTGATATGCACGGTGAGGTGGATTGTGGTTGGCTGGATATTTCGCACCAACAGCCATCGAATCCTTGGAATTAGAGAGTTTTTATTGTTGGCATTTTTCGTCTTCTTCTGTATTTCGTCTTTCCAATGTTTATACGCGGCCCATCCCTTGATCTGGCCATTTCGTTCTACCCTTTGCCCCCAAAACTTCAAGTGCTCTGTCTTGGAAGTCCAGCCGTCAATGTACATGGCTTCCTTGATGGCAAGACCTAGTAGATCAGTATAATCGGGCCACCCTAAAATGGAGTCAGTATTTGCCTATTAAACAAATATGTAGAAATTTTTGGAAGTAATGCATTAAGATTCGAGGAAACGGAAAAGGAGAGAAGAGCAATGCCCTCGTTACTTACGTGACGAAGTCTTTGAAATGGCTTTAAAAACAAGTTTTGCTATAGACAAGAAAACTGGACCATGTCCAGAATTGCCTGGTTCTCCATGTAATGGGTGAAATGTATCTTTGCAGCACTCTTTGCGGCATGTGTGAAGATATAAAAACGCATGTATTATCTCATGGAGTAGAGTCGTTATCTAAAGTGTAGGTTTACGTGAAGGCCATTATTGCGTATTAGCCTCACTTCATTTAGGATAGAAATCTTACTGAGCGTATTTCCGAAGAACCATCCATCGAAGACCTGCATATGAGCACTGAAATGTTGGATCAACTCCTCGTCGGTGTATGCATCGTAAGGTCGGTTCCTGAGAACGCAGTTGAGCACCACTTTTTCCTCCGGCGATGGAAAGAATTTCGGGATGAGATGGCAAACCAGTAGCGGGAGTTCTGCAGGTTGGCAACACTCTCGTTTCAAAGTTCCGTTGTCGAAATCTGTCACGGGGGATACATTGGAGAGTTCCGAGTTGAGCCGCAGTGTTGACACCCCGTAAGTAAAGTCCGATACATGTCTTCGTATTGTGGCAGACATCTCCTCGGGATCTGATTTGTTGATACGGGGAACCTTTTTGGTCCGCATGCAACAACAGGGTGGATGAGTGTTGTTGGCTGGGTATTTTGTATTACCAGTCAAGCTCGAGATGTTGCGAGAGTTGCTGGCATTGGACCTCTTCTCCTTCTCCACGTCCATCCACTGCTTGAAAGTGACCAATCCATCAACTTCCCCTTTTGAACTAACCTTTATCTCCCAAAACTTGAGTTCTTCGGATTTGGGTTTTCAATTGTCATCGTACATTGTGTATTTGACGGATAAGTCAAGGTCACCACGAGTTTTGGGCCACCCTAGAAGAAGTTAGCATATGTCTACCTGGGTTGAGGAATAAGTTATCAAAGTAAGTGGTGGAAGAGAATGAATTCTCTGTTACCTACATGGAACAGTGTTTGACATGGCGGTATAAGTAAGTTTCGCAATATTAGTGAAAGCCGGGCCCTAAATACAAAGTCTTAGCATTGTCAAAAGAAAAAGCAAAGGATTCTTACATGGCTATCCTCCCCTGAACCTCCCAATGATGCACCATAGTTCAATTTACAGCAATCGTGATAGGAATGGGCCAGTTAAACGCATGTATCATCTCATGAAGCAGACTACATACTAAACTTTCCATCCTGCCCACCCCTTGGTCCCATATCGCAACGTTTATACGAATCTTGAACTCGTTGCGGAAGAACGTTCCATAGCTGTCTGCATGTTTACCACGATGGATGGTAAGGTCCACTAGGCGATTTCTAAGCGTGCTTCCAAAGAACCATCGACCGAAGACGTTAATACGAGGATTGAAGTAGGAAATAAATTCCCGATCGTTGGAAGGCTGAGAGTCGTGAACTGTCTTGAGAATTGATACATCCTGACAATGGAAAGAATCTTGGGATAACATGACAGACCAGAAGTGGTAATTCCGCTGGTCGGTAGCATCTCTGTCCTACTCCAAAGTTTCCGTTTTTATATTCAGCAACTTGCTTTCCGTGGGACTCAATCTGGACCGCATTCGAAACGTATTTTGCCTGTACGCGTTTTACCGTGGCAAACATTTCCTCTGGCACTGACTCGCTTGGCCTCGCCAACAAGCCTTTAGGACTCTTTTGGGTGTGGATACCACGATAGATATCTAGGTGTTTGTCGGAAGTTTGATATTTTGTTTTGCCAGCCGTCATTCCTTTAGTGTTGAAGGAACTCTGGGAGACTGGAGTGTTGTTGGAAGGCATTTTGAGTTTGGTTATGGGTGGCTGAAATTCTGAGGAGCCTGTCTGACGTTAGTTCTTGTTGATAGGTACGGTGATATCTGTTATATCAAGCCACTTATGAGATGTCGGTATGCCCGTCGGGCATGCCGGCAGGAAAGATTTTTTCACGGTAAATGGATGCGGCAATGGTTGTTGTAAATGTTGTATATATATATGCCTTCTGCTCTTGTTGAGTAAGGCAAGGAATTCAAGTCTTTTCCTCTTGCCCTCTGAAATGCAGCAGTCCAACAGTTCTCTTGGATGAAGTGATTTGTGATAGAGACTTACCCAAGACTTTGATTTGGCAGCTTCAGCAATTGTTGGTGGAACAGAAAATGGTTCCTGTGGCATAGATTGTTCTTGATTCAAGGAAACGGGTTTCGTCTGGCTGATATTTTTGTTAACCATAGCTCACAGGGTTGTAAAATGGTTGGACGTAAAGTGTATAGTAAACTGACAAGGACCAAGATGAATCCGGTGTTGAGAGATGATTTGTTTGTAATTGTGCAACGGAGAAGCGGCGAGGTCCTTAAATGCTCCTTGATTCTTGAGGCAGAAAACCCCCCGTTCCCTATCATGAGTTCACCCATGGTAATTATTAAGCTTCAAAGTAAGAGTGAACAATGATGTGAACAGCTGTTCATACCTCTGAGATTTTCCAGTGGATGCAAATTCAACTTCACGCTTCAAATTAGCTGTATATTTACTCCACCCTAGTCAACTTCTGGCGCTACTATCCATATATTTTATCATTTCAGGAGTACAAGTTACGAAATTCCCATGGGACCTTCCATCTATTTTCATTTATATTATTCTTGCTGTTTGCTTACCTATCACTTGCTAAGACCAGCTTCGTTTGTTCATAGCTGTTTATTGATTCATCTGTTAATTTGCCTCTTGAGGGGCTCCCTATGCTCCCTTTATCGTATAATTGCACTAGTTAGACTGATAATTTTTAAGCCCCGTCGCTTGATGAGTCTATTGTAGTGTTATTATGGTCCCTATTCCACCCCCTGACTATTCACCATGTGGTGGACCTACCCCAATTGGCACTTCTGTTTCAGTAGATTCGACTTTAAGAACTGAGTAATTGTTACTTGTGACATCATAAGAACCGGAGGGTACATCCAACTTGGCAGCTTGGTTTCGCCGGCCTCAAGGTAGGTGAAAAAAGTCCGAGTGCATTGAAGATATTCTCCTAGCTGGAACAATCAACTTCAATTGTCCTACAAAGTTAGAACAATGAGCAAGGCAAGCAGATACAACCTTATTACTGCTGTCTTAAATGTCCACCACGAGACTTCCTTCGCTTCGCAATTGTTCTAGTTAGGCTGATTATACCACCAGTCGCTGGGGAAAATAACCTCACCCCTCCTTGAGTGATTGACCTACGCCCAGTTGGCACTTCGCAAAGAAGAGTCTTGTTCATTCTGTTCCTTTTGAATAGAAAAGCTTTAGCTCAAAAACAGGGGTTAGGGAGTATGTATAAATATCTCCTCCTCAAGCTACCTTTTCAATTAATTCTTTTTCTCTCCGCCTTTCCCACCCTCAACACATCAGCCATCAGCAACATCAGCACCTCGAAACACAACATAATACCAAAAAAATCCAAGATGTCGGATACTGCCCGAACACAAGGATTTGGAATCTGGGTTCCACTAGAGATCATGGAGATGATTTGGCTTGATGTTAAGAATGCTGGGACAGGAAGCCTCCACACCCTACTCCGAGGATACGAACCCAGTATATGGATGCGAACTGTCCGCCTCCCTACTCAGCCAAACGGCCCGTGGCATTCCCCTCCTCCACCATTAGGAGTGGGACCTATGGTCGACGGTAATCGCGCCTGTATCAAGTACAGAAGACGCTGTTTCGTGTGCGGCAAAATCTATGCAATCGATGATACCATTCACGGGAGCACTTGTGTCCTGACCACTCTAGACAACCTTGAACTCGGGGATTACAAGTGCTTTAGCACATACGATGTAGTTATCGTTAATGAGCATGAACTATGCCAAGATTGTAAGGATCTTCAGCACCAAAGAAAGCGAAGGAAGATACAACAAGCCGTTGGACGCTGATTTCTTTTTCTGACAGTTGGCATTCCAGGCCACGGTAGAGGATAGATAATGTTAGGAGCTTTGATTTTTTTTGAAGTTGGCAGGAAAAAGATCACTTTTTGCGTGACCGTCCATATTGGAATTCGATATGCGTTTTTTATTGTGTGGGAGGGAATTGCCGAAAAAAGTAAGGGAAGAGTATTGTCGTCTTAATTTTGCGCATCTAATAACACGGTTTCGATTCGTGAGTAAGTTGATATTTGAGGTTGAAAGAAGTTACTTAGCTTTATTGGAACGACCAGGTCCAGCGAACCTACGTTTCTTGCCACAGACCGTTCTCCTCTGGAAAGTTTTAAAATCCTTGACTCCATCCACGTGAACAGAACTTTCATTTGCATCAGCAACTTCCAGTTCACTATCTCGACTGGGATTTGAAGCATCTGCTTCTTCCTCTAGCCTCAGTCTCATCACCCACTTATTCTTGAGAAGTAGGCTCTTCTCCTTGTGTGACAAGTGCCCCTCTAGTGCAGCACCTCGTCTGAGACCGACGTTGGCCATTGCTTTATGGGAAGCTAGGGCCATTCTCCTTCACACAAGTGTTCCAAGCAGTCTCAATAGCGTCAAAATCTCCTTTGGAAATCGTCAGGGTGTCATTACCTTTTGTGCTAAGAAACTTAGTGAGAGCGAGATGTTATGGATGATTTCCGTCGATGCCAAATTGGGTATCTAGAGCCAGGCTAAGAGCATGTGAAAATTTTGCTTCCAACTCCTCGTTGTCTCGGGCATAAGCTTGTTGGTAAGATGAAGCAATCTATATTTGAATATATCGTTCCGCGAAGTTGAGGATCTGGGTATTCGTGGTTTTACTCCTCAACCCCCTCCTCGGTAAATTAGGAGCTTGAGAACGTACTGTACGAATTTCGGGTCTTTTCGAAGGCTGGAATGCTGATGACCTTTCTGAAGGAAACGGAAAGTGGACTGGCCTAAACTAGGATGTCGTTGTCGCTTAAGCTCTTTGAGCGATACTTTTATGGCAGGATATGGTATGGCGTTCGTGGAAAGAGCTTGTGTGATGCCCTTATCAACACCACCTCCCCATCGTAAGTCCTTCCGGAGAACTGAGCAAGTGACACTACTCTAGGGTGGGATTTGTCTGATATGAAGATGGTATAAAGGCCATGGCTGGGATTCCT